>PVKV010014694.1:0-56465 GCA_004027835.1 Alouatta palliata | reverse complement strand
TCATTAAAAAATCTGGAGACAACAGATGCTGGAGGGGATGTGGAGAAATAGGAACACTCTTACACTGTTGGTGGGAGTGTAAATTAGTTCAACCATTGTGGAAGACAGTGTGGCGATTCCTCAAGGACCTAGAAAGAGAAATTCCATTTGACCCAGCAATCCCATTACTGGGTATATATCCAAAGGACTATAAATCATTCTACTATAAGGACACATGCACATGAATGTTCATTGCAGCACAGTTTACAGTAGCAAAGACCTGGAACCAACCCAAACACCCATCGATGATAGACTGGACAGGGAAAATGTGGCACATATACACCATGGAATATTATGCAGCCGTCAAAAACGATGTGTTTGCATCCTTTGTAGGGACATGGATGGACCTGGAAACCATCATTCTCAGCAAACTGACACAGGAACAGAAAACCAAACACCGCATATTCTCACTCATAGGTGGGTGTTGAACAATGAGAACACATGGACACAGGGAGGGGAGCATCTCACACTGAGGTCTGTCGGGGGGAAAAAGGGGAGGGACAGCAGGGGGTGGGGAGTTGGGGCGGGATAACATGGGGAGAAATAACAGATACAGGTGATGGGGAGGAAGGCAGCAAATCACACTGCCATGTGTGTACCTATGTAACAATCTTGCATGTTCTTCACATGTACCCCCAAACCTAAAATGCAATAAAAAGTATATATATTAAAAAAAAAAAAAAAAAAAAAAAAGAAAGTACAGGTATCTCTTCTCAAGATAATAATTTCATTTCCTTCAAATATATACATAGCCGTGGGATTGTGGAACATATGGTAATTCTAATTTTGAATATTTAAAGAATCTTCTTAATTTTTTCATAGTAGCTGTACTAATTTACATTCCCAACAACAAGGATTCCCCTTTCTCCACATTCTTTATGTCTTGCCTTTTGATAATAACGATTCTGTTAATAACAGGTGTCAAGTGATAGGTCATTTTAGTTTTAATTTGTATATCCCTGATGATTAATGATGTCAAGCATCTTTTCATATACCAACTGGTTATTTGTCTTACTAAGAGTCCTTTGCCCATTTCTTAAATTGGGTTGTTTTCCTGTTATTGAGTTGAGTTTCTTATCTATTTTTGATAGTAACTCATTATCAGATGTACAGTTTGAAAATATTATCTCCTATTCCATAGATTGTCTCTTCACTCTGTTGACTATTTCCTTAGATGTAAGGAAGCTTTTTAGTTTGATGTAATCACATTTGTTTATTCCTACTTTTGTTGTCTTTGCTTTTTCGGTGGCATTCAAAAAGGCATTCGACAAACCAATTTGATGGAACATTCCTCCTATGTTCTCTTCTATTTGTTTTATGGTTTCAGGTCTAGTGTTTAAGTCTTTATTTTAGTTGATTTGTGTATGACATAAGGGTAGCATTTTATTCTTCTACATGTGGATATCCAGCTTTCTCAACACCATTTATTGAAGAGACTCTCTTTTCCTCCATTGTATGTTCATTGCAGGTTTGTCAAAAGTCAAATGACATAAATGTGTTGAATTTTTTTTGAGAGGAGCTCTATTCTGTTCCATTGTTCTATGTGTTCGTTCATATACCAATAACATTCTGTTTTGATAACTACAGCTTTGTTGTATATTTTGAAGTCAAGTGGTATGCTATCAGGTATTGGTTTTTTCAAATCATTTTTCTGACCCTTCTTCCTTAAATATTTTATCCCTTTGTGTTTGTTTTACTATTTATTATTGCTAAATAGTCTCTTGTAATGTCTAAGCTCATGCAATGTTCTTTCATCTTAGACATTTAAATTTTCAATTCTAGATAGCTGAGTCAGGTCATGTTTGTATCTTCCATCCCTTTAAAGTTCAATCATTCATCTGGCTTCGAAAACATATGGAATATAATCATAGAAGTTTTTAATGTTCTTGCTAAGTAATTTTATCACCTAAATCATTTCTGAGTCAATTTCAATTAATTTTTCTCATTTAGGTTGCATTTTCCTGGTTGTCTTTTTGATTGGATGCCAGGCATGGTGAATTTGATATTATTGGATGCTAGATACCTTTATATTTCCATAACTGTTCTTGAGATTTTACCTGGTACAAGGTAAATTAGTTGGAAACCATTTGATCCTCTTAGGTCCTGCTTTTGACCTTTGTTAGATAGGATCAGACCTGTGCTTACTCAAGGGTTAATTTCTCATAAATCCTAAGGCAAAATTCTTGCTTGATTTTTAACTAATTCACTATGAATTTTGAGGTATTCTACTCTGGCCTTTCAGAACATGCATATTCCTGGCCCTGTGTGAGCGCTGAGTACCATTCCTTGTGATCCTTTCAAGTGGTTTCTTCCCTAATTTGAGTAATTTTCTCATGTATGCACTGAACATTATTCAAATGAAGAATCAAGGGGGACTCTTTGAAGATGTTCAACATTCTCTTTTTCTGCAGCTCTCTACTTTTTGGACTTTGCACTATGAATTCTAGCTGCTTGGGCTTTTCTAGACACACAGATCCTTAACCCATGGAAACTTTGTCCCTGCTCCCCTCTCTGCTGTATGACCTGGAAACTTTCACCAAGAAGTAATTACAAGAGTCATCTCTTCTGTTTTCATCTCTCAGCATTTATTATCCTCTGCTGCCTTATGTCCAATGTCTTGAGTGCCATATTTTCATACATTTTATCTGTTGGTTTTTTTTTTTTAGTAGTTTTATGCTGGGAGTTAAATCTACTTCCTTTTATTCCAATGTATTGAGAAGCAGAAGCCTTCATTATTTTAATTAAATAAGCTACATGATGACACAAAAGGCATATTACCACTGGTGTAGGTGGCAAACTAACAGCAGAATCAGCATAACATAACAAAATGAACTATAGCAAGTAAAAGAAAATTATAATAAAAATTAAGGCTTAAAAGTATTTTAATAATCAACTATGGACTGGGGCTACTAATTTGAACTGTGATCTTTAACAATTTCTCCACTATTTCTTGTCCCTAAATCATATTTTTAAAGAAATAATCCAACCTTGGATATAATCTGTAGAGATACAGTACCCATACCTAGGAAAGTAATGTCCAAATCAGATCACAGCTGCAGGCTTCTGTTCTTTTTCAGAAAGTCTAGTCAAAATGAACATTGATAACAGAAGCAATTCTGGGGAAGAATAGCTAGAATAAAATGTGGTTTACACAATTAAATATTGGATGTGATATAACTAAAATTATTAATGAAATTTGACTTTGATAAGGGATGACTTTTAAAGTAGCATAATATCAAGAAGTGTGGAAGAAGAAACAGACTTAATGTGTACCATAAGCTAGATCTGGCAGCTACTGCTCAGAATAAGCCAAACTATACTAGCATATTTGGACGTAAATATAAGAGGTTAGGTATAAACATTATAGCTCTGAAAATATTCCAGCAGACAGCTACTTGATAATACATTAGAGAAGCTATTGGGAGTATTATAAATCTGGGAACAAACTACCTAGAATGATCTATACTTTTCTTCTATATTAATTTCTGAGGTCCACTGTTTTGTAATATGTGCTCCTTGACACTTGAGAGTTCTGCTGAGTTCTTTGGGAGATCACTACTGGTGCTAGAGAACTCTAGATGGGGCAAGATGCCTTCTCCCACCACGGTTCACATCTCCATTTCAGTCAGGGGAGCACAGCTTTTAAGAACTTTCCATGCTTACTTTCTCATGAGGAGCTGAAGAAAAAGTCCAGAAGGAAGAGTTCCAAGGATTAAAAACACTTGAAAACCCAGAGGTGACATTCTATGAATTTCCTTTCTGATTCTTCATTTAGTAATAATTCTAAAACTTTCATCTTGGAATTATAAAATGCCACAAAACCAGGGAGCTCATTTATTTCACGGTCCCTTTTGGATTGCTGCTAAATAAAAATGCCACATCATTTAAAAGCTTAAATGTGCAATTCACTCAGTACAATGAATTCAATTCTATGGTGGAGTTTCCAAGAAAAATTGTTTATCCTCAGTTTGGAGTAGGAAGTGAAGGATAATTTTTCTATTTTGCCTGTATTGCAAATTTATTTTTTTAAGCCACCGAAAAATGTCTAAGATAAAAAGAATTATTCAGGTCAGTTCAGCACTGGTACAGGGAAGATGTGAAAGGAGGACTCAGTTCAGAGTTGTGAAGTTGAAAACCCGCATTTTTGTTCTAAAGACACAGTAGGCAGAGATCTATCTCTCCTCAGGCATCCTGCTTCTCTGCATGTTACTTGTGCTATAAGGAAGGGATATATTTAGAACAAAGCTTTTGTTTGTCTAGTTAGCGAGGTGTCTTTCAAATATACAATGTGAACCACAGCCTAAATTTCTTCAAAACTAGAAAAGTAAAAATATAACAATGGACATAAGATCCAATTCATGGATGATACAGCCCTTTGTCTCAAAGTGGCTGTATCAGAAATGGATGTGCATCCACTCAGCATATAAAGTTCAACATTCACATACTGCTAACTCTTTCCTTTGCTTCTGCTCCTTGCATTTATCTCTACTTATCCACAGAGGTTTTCCTGCATTCATCAGGGGATGAATAATAATTAAATTATCATATAAGTGGCATTTTGGGAAGTCAGGAAAAATCTGGATTTGCCACTGTGAATTATGAAGACCTTTCAGATATAATTTTACTTATCTAAAGTTCACCTTCCTAATCTATGAAGGTTGTGAAGTTTAAATGGATATACTTAGGTTATAGCAAATGCTCTCATAATTTTTAATGTTATTATTATTATCAATAAATTGTTCTGCTATTCTCAGTTACCTAAAATTCAAACAATTTTTAACATTTTAATCTTTGTCAACTGTACTTGCTTTGAAATAATAACTGTAGTTTCTTGTATTTATTTTTGGCTGCTAATAGCAGATTTAGGATACTCTGAAATAAATATAATAAATGATTAGGTTCAAAATTACAAATCAGATGTGGATCTCTATCTCATTTTCAGATGATCCTCTTCCCCATTTGAGGAAGTTCCTCCAAAGCACATTTAACCAAGACTTATCCACTGCCATGGTCTATTACTCCAATTATTTCATTTCACCTCCTTTTTTATTGGTGACAATGCTGATCACAAAGAATGAATTTTGCAAATTTATACAACTAAAGTATTCAAAACGCTATACATATATATATATATATATCTATATATATCCAGTCTATTAACATATTCCAACAGAATTCAAATAGAATTTATTATTGATTTATAGTAGTATCTTTCCAGAGCTATTTAGATATTTACAGAGAATTTCTGAGAATCAATACATTACATTTTGGAAGTTATTTTGAAATACAGAAAAACACAAAAAAACAGAACCAAGTTCTCACTTTAAAATAAAATTGTATATAATGAGAAGCAAAAGTCTGTGCTCTGGCCCTTCTCCATGGGGCAGAGTCCTAAAACAATCTGAGGACTTCTATTTTCAGAGTGTAAAGTGCAGTGAGAGAAGTCGGAGATGACATTGGAAAGACTGGCAGAGAACAACAAATGAGGAGCTTTGAACTCTATACTACAGGTTTGAATTTTATACTAAAGATGATGAGAACCATTTAAATGTTCCAGAAGAAACGGAATCTGATTAGATTTCTATTTTTGAAAGCTGACACTAAAAGCAGTCTAGAAAACAAACTAAAGGTTGTAAACTGGTTAAGTGATGACACATTAAGAACAGAAATAATGAAGCTGTGATCTAAGACAGTAGCAAGAGTTTAAAAGAGAGGGCCAATTCTAGGATGATTTATATAAAAGTAACAACGAAAGGCCTTAACAGGCTTGAGACGATAGAAAATGAAAAATCATGGATTACTCTATACTACAATTCATTTAAATAGAAAATATTGAATAAGATAGAATTTTGAGGTAGTTCAAGAAATGAGTTTGAGTTTTTGAACAAACTGAGCTTGATATTATGCTAGAAAATTTTAAATTAAAAATATTCAGTAGGCACTTGGATATATGGACCAGGAATTCATATGAGAACTTTGGAGTTATAAAACAGGATAGCTCAGGGAGACAGAAGAGTGAAAAGAATGTCCTAAAACAATTGTAGGGAATCCCTTATGTTTAGAGGAGAACAAAGAATCTAGTGAGTTAATCTGAAGATTGACTCCAGATGTAGATCACCATGGGAGAGTTAGCTATGCCAAAGGAGAGTTCCCAGGAAGGAATCTTCTCTAAGATTTCAAATAAAGTATAAAAAGCAATGTTTACTGTATTAGATGATTACTGTTCTTTGGCACCCATTGTAGAGGGCTTCTAATAGTGTTATGGGGGTAAAATCCAGAGAACAGTGAATTGAAGAGTTAATGTACCTAAGGGCCAAGCCAGGGAAGACTGCACTATTCACTGGCATAGCTGATATGTGGTACAGAGGAAGATGAGACTAAATATTTGCATTAACGTCAGAATTGAATGAGTAACAAAATAACAAATCTGTTCACATTGGAGAAAGTCTTTAAAGGAATGAGATGGGAAGCAGGCATATTTCAAAGGAGAAAAGAGTTTTATAAAGGAAAGAGCCACTTCCATTTGAGAGAACAGGCCCCCTGATTGACAAATGTAACTGCTGGAATTGCTGGAACTTTTTATTGCTGAATTTTCTCCTCTGCTCACTTTAAATTAGTCCTTGGTTGATGTCCACGATAATGTCCCATCTTCAAAGTCACCACTGACAGCTTGTTCCCACAGGCACTCAGCATTTGCTGAGGCAGCAGGGGACAGAACTGACCATTCTCAGGACTATACCTCATAGTTCCTTCCAAAGGAAACCAAAGGCATTTCTCTTTAAAAAGGAAACAGAAAAAACAATTATCAGCCCCTGCTAGCTTAATGTGTGGGGTTGTTTCACGGTTAGCAAGGATTCTATTGCCCACCATGCTGATTCCCTGAATCAGAAATGTTGGAGAGGACAGTGAACAATTCTGGGAAAATTATTCTTTCTCACTTCTGCCAAGTCCTTGAGTATGTTTTAAAGTAAGCATACACAAATTCCAGAGAATTTTCTTATTTGTATAATTTGAGGGGTGTGCTAAGTTTGCAGTTTCAGATGTAATTTGTAGATATAATTTCTGATGTAATTTGTAGACATACCTGGCCTGATTTATGTCTTCTTTTGTAAAGTGTCTGTTTATATCCTTCGCCCACTTTTGAATGGGCTTGTTTCTTTTTTTCTTGTAAATCTGTTTTAGTTCTTTGTAGACTCTGGATATTAGCCCTTTGTCAGATGGGTAGACTGCAAAAATTTCTTCCCGTTCTGTTGGTTGCCGATTCACTCTAATGACTGTTTCTTTTGCCATGCAGAAGCTGTAGAGTTTGATTAGGTCCCATTTGTCTATTTTGGCTTTTGTTGCCAATGCTTTTGGTGTTTTGGTCATGAAGTCCTTGCCTATGCCTATGTCCTGAATGGTTTTGCCTAGATTTTCTTCTAGGGTTTTTATGGTGTTAGGTCTTCTGTTTAAGTCTTTAATCCATCTGGAGTTAATTTTAGTGTAAGGTGTCAGGAAGGGGTCCAGTTTCTGCTTTCTGCACATGGCTAGCCAGTTTTCCCAGCACCATTTATTAAACAGGGAATCCTTTCATTGTTTATCCAGTCAATATTCAAGAGCCAGTTGTTCAGTTTCCATGAAGCTGTGCGGTTCTGACTTAGTTTCTGAATTCTGATTTCTACCTAATTGCACTGTGGTCTGAGAGACTGTTTGTTATGATTTCCATTCTTTTGCATTTGCTGAGGAGTGATTTACTTCCAATTATGTGGTCAATTTTAGAGTAGGTGTGATGTGGTGCTGAGAAGAATGTATATTCTATGGATTTGGGGTGGAGAGTTCTGTAAAAGTCTGTTAAGTCTGGTTGGTCCAGGTCTGAGTTCAAGTCCTGGATATCTTTGTTAATTTTCTGTCTCGCTAATCTGTCTAATATTGACAATGGGGTGTTCAAATCTCCCACTATTATTGTGTGGGAGTCTAAGTCTCTTTGTAAGTCATTAAGAACTTGCCTTATGCATCTGGGTGCTCCTGTATTGGGTGCGTATATATTTAGGATCGTTAGCTCTTCTTGTTGCATTGATCCTTTTACCATTATGTAATGTCCTTCTTTGTCTCTTTTGATCTTTGTTGGTTTAAAGTCTATTTTATCAGAGACGAGAATTGCAACTCCTGCTTTTTTTTTGCTCTCCATTTGCTTGGTAAATCTTCCTCCATCCCTTTATTTTGAGCCTTTGTGTAACCTTGCATGTTAGATGGGTTTCCTGGATACAGCATCCTGATGGGTTTTGGCTTTTCATCCAATTTGCCAGTCTGTGTCTTTTGATTGGGGCATGTGCCCATTTACATTTAGAGTTAATATTGTTGTGTGTGAATTTGATCCTGCCATTTTGATGCTACCCGGCTGTTTTGCTGGTTAGTCGACGCAGTTTCTTTATTGTGTTGATGTTCTTTATTATTTGGTATGTTTTTGGAGTGGCTGGTACTGGTTGTTCCTTTCTATGTTTAGTGTCTCTTTCAGGAGCTCTTGTAAAGCAGGCCTGGTGGTGATGAAATCTCTGAGTACTTGCTTGTTCACAAAGGATTTTATTTTTCCTTCACTTATGAAGCTTAGTTTGGCTGGATATGAAATTCTAAGGTTGAAAGTTCTTTTCTTTAAAGATGTCGAATACTGGCCCCCACTCTCTTCTGGCTTATAGGTTTTCTGCCAAGAAATCTGCTGTGAGTCTGATGGGCTTCACTTTGCGGGTAACTCGACCTTTCTTTCTGGCTGCCCTTAGCATTTTCTCCTTCATTTCAACCCTGGTGAATCTGACGATTATGTGCCTTGGGGTTGCTCTTCTGGAGGAATATCTTTGTGGTGTTCTCTGTATTTCCTGGACCCTTAGCATTTTCTCCTTCATTTCAACCCTGGTGAATCTGACGATTATGTGCCTTGGGGTTGCTCTTCTGGAGGAATATCTTTGCGGTGTTCTCTGTATTTCCTGGACTTGAATATTGGCCTGCCTTGCTAGGTTGGGGAAGTTTTCCTGGATAATATCCTGAAGAGTATTTTCCAGCTTGGATTCATTCTCTCTGTCACATTCAGGTACACCTATCAAATGTAGATTAGGTCTTTTAACATAGTCCCATATTTCTTGGAGACACTTGTTCATTCCTTTTTACCCTTCTTTCTCTAATCTTGCCTTCTCATTTTATTTCATTTAGTTGATCTTCGACCTCTGATATCCTTCCTTCTGCTTGGTCAATTCAGCTGTTGAAACTTGTGTATGCTTCGTGAAGTTCTTGTGTTGTGTTTTTCAGTTCCATCAATTCGCTTATATTCCCTCTAAGTTGTTTATTCTCGTTAGTATTTCATCACATCTTTTTTCAAGGTTCTTAGTTTCTTTGCATTGGGTTAGAACATGTTCTTTTAGCTCACAGAAGTTTCTTATTACCCACCTTCTGAAGCCTGATTCTGTCAATTCATCACACTCATTCTCCATCCAGCCTTGTTCCCTTGCTGGTGAGGAGTTGTGATCCCTTGTAGGCGGAGAGGCATTCTGGTTTTGGGTGTTTTCATCCTTTTTGCACTGGTTTCTTTCCATCTTTGTGTATTTATCCACCTGTCGTCTTTGTAGTTGTTGAGTTTCAGATTGGGTCTCTGAGTGGATGTCCAGTTTGTTGATGATGAAATTATTTCTTTCTGTTTCTTAGTTTTCTTTCTAACAGTCAGGTCCCTCTGCTGTAGGACTGCTGAGGTCCACTCCAGGCCCTGCTTGCCTGGGGATCACCTGCAGCGGCTGCAGAACAGTAAGGGTTGCTGCCAGTTTCTTCTTCTGCTATCTTTGTCCCAGAAGGATACTCGCCAAATATCAGTCTGAGCTCTCCTTTATGAGGCAACTCTTTGGATATACAGGGGTCAGGGAGCTGCTTGAGGAGACAGTCTATCCTTTATAGGAGCTCAAGTCCTGAGCTGTGAGCTTTGTTGTTCATTCAGAGCTGCTGGGCAGGTATGTTTCAGTCTGCTGCAGAACTCATACACCCCCTTCTATTCCCCAGGTGCTCTGTCCCAGGGAGTTAGGGCTTTATTTATGAGTTTCTGTTATGCTGCTGCCTTTTTTTCAGGGCTACCCTGCACAGCGAGGGGGCAGCCTAGTCACTGTCTGCCTGCAGAGGCTTTGCTCAGCTGCTGTGGGCTCTGCCCAGCTGCAGTGTGAACTTCCCTGCAGTCCTGTTTATATGGGTGTAGTGAGAACTGCCTCGGCAATGGCAGCCCGCCTCTATAATGGCGGACTCTCTCTGTAATGGCGAGCTGCCTTGGCAATGGCAAACTACCTCTGTAGTGGTGGACTGACTCGGTAATGACAGACGCCCCTCCCCCACAGAGCTGGACCATCCTGGGTTCAGCTGTGCTTGCTGTGAAACTCAATCCAGAGCGTTTCCGATTGCTGTTTTTTTGTGGGGGTGGGACCACCCGAGTCTGATCACCTGGCTCCCTGACTCAGAGCCTTTTTTTTAGTTGAATGGTCATCTCTCTCCCAGGTGTTCCAGTCACCTGTTGAAAAGGCACCAGGATCTGTGTGATTTCCCGTGCGGCGACCCACTGTGCTGGCTGAAACAGCAGCTCTGTTATTTGTGGCATTTTTTTTGCCCAGGAATCTCCTGGCCTGGCTCCCTGTTTCAGTCCCCTTTTTAATCAGATGAATGGGCAACTGTGCCTTCCCGGAGCTCCAATCGCCAGCTAAAAGGGTGTCCGGACCGTGTATTTTGTACGGAGAACTGCCACGCCGGGGCACTAGCCACAACAGCCGCGCCGGCGAAAACAGCTGTGCTGGCGACCCGTGGGGCTCCTCTGCCTGGGAATCTCCTGGTCTGTGGGCAATAAAAATCCGTCTGGAAATGCGGCGTCCACTCACCCTCCGCGCTCTCACTGGGAGCTGCAATCCTGAGCTGCTCCTAATCGGCCATCTTGGATCCCTCCTACATTTTTTATTTTTAAAATTTAAATTGAATCATACTATATAAAGTTTACAAAAGAAAGTGTCACTAAAAAAAAAGTAACTATTGTTAATTTTTTTTGATGTATACTGTATATACAAATATGTTAAAATCTTAAATTAATATTTGACATTTCTTTTTACAGAAGCATACTTCTGACCAAATGAAGATGTACAATATTGCTAGTCTAATGGCTTGCTCAAAGTATATAAAGCTGTTAGAGGCACAGCAAAGAATTAAACATAAGATTTCAAACACCAACTTTATTTTCATCAATTGTCTGGAAGCTTACCAAAAGAACAGTTGATAACAATTGGGGATCAGGATGGCCATGCCTATTTGCAAACCAAGGCATCACTTTATCAAAATATTCCCTTCACTGTTTGAACATAGTAAAAATATCTGCTTGTCAATACCTCTATGTGAGGATTTCAGTATGTTTGCTCCCTTCATTATGATTAAGCAAAGATTATAAATAATCAAAATAAAGGTTTTATAAACTTTGAAATTTAGTAGATTTAGGACATATCCTTCTCAACTTTATCTCCTTTTCCCTTTGCAACATATATTTGTCAGTTTGGAGATTTGAAATTTCATGGTCTGTTTAACTCAGTGTTGCTGTTTGTGATTCCAGTGCTCAGTAACATCACTGTACATTCCAGGCACATCCACATGACCTAGTTAATGAATGCCCTGGATGTTCTGAATAGATTTATGCTGATAATATGCTGTGTTCAGGCCAGAGCACAGGATGAAGTCCAAGAAGGGCTCATTTTCTCTCTTCGGTACTGATGTGCTATGTAAACTTGAATATTATATTTAGTCTTCTAAACTCTCCCATGCAAAACAAGGTTAATGGTGGTATATTTGATCATGAAGTACTTTGGCAGCCTTGTGAGAAAAACATTGTGAGCGGACGTATTTGTTGTTTATAAGGTCTATGAAGTATTTAATGGCAACTATTTTGTTTTTCCATAAAAATTATTTCCCTAGAAATGGATCAATAAATGCTGAACTTGTTAAAAAACATTAAAAAAAAAACCCCACACACTCAAAATAATTACAGGCAAATAGCCTCACCTTAATGATTATGATCAACATTATTTTTAACCTATTATTCATAGGTTATGTCTGTTTTATGTCACCAGTGATTTATCTAGGACCCATCCAAAATGTGCTTCACCTTTCATTAAAATTAAACATGAGGCAAAAAATGACACTATCAAAATTTCAATTGCATTAAACTATCTTAACAACGAATAAAAAACATGACCTTCTATAAATTTAGCTGCAAATGTTAATTGATCAATTTGATCACTGGGAAATTGAATTATTGCCAGCAGTCAATTGATCATCTTATATATCTGGCGGTAATCAAAGTTATGCCCTCCTATCTAAACAAATTGCCTTACCGAAAAATATCAAGTATGCCATGAATATACTCCTCTTAGTTTTCCCAGCTTTCATTTACTAAGCAACACCAGGTATTGTTGGCTGTATTCAATTAACAGTTGAGTACAAATTTAGATAATTTTATCTAGGGAATGAGAGATATCAATGGGAAATTACACAGGCTATCACAGAAATTTTCATTGCTATGGCCTGAGTCGAAAAGGAAATCTCCTTTTTCTCCTTATGTGTACCAAATAGTAGGTAAAATAAACTTTATTTTATAAAATACACAATAAGATGAAAACCAAGTGTCAGAATTTAAGTTGTAACTCATAAGAGGAAGAAGGAGTTAAAACTCTAAGGCCTAAGGATTAAGCAAACCCCAATATATAGACTTTGGGTTAGCAGTCCTAATGACCAGATAGAATAGATGAGCATCAGGTTATAGGTTTTATATTCAGAAGGGAATCTAGAAGTATCAAGACAGAAGTCTAGGAATAGTTGACTCAACCATGAATGGGGGCTTGGAAACCGCAGCTCTCTAATTCAAAGACATAGCACAAAACAATCTGCCTGGCCAGGGTGCTGGCAGCGACAGAAATGGTAGTTTACTCATGAAATTTTGAGCCATAAGTCTGGCTTAAAATGTGAGAGATGCTGAAACCTAAAGCAAATAAATTAATATTAAAAATGATCTAGAAACAATCTCAAAGAGTCCTAGCAATCTCCCATGAAACCGTCTCACAGGGATATCTCCATTATCATGGCTCACAAAGGATGCCTGAAGAAGATAATTTTCAATAAAGATAAGTCCAAAGACAAAATTACAAAGTTTGCAGTGAATCTACTGCCATGAGACAGTGATAGCTGTTGTACGTAAGAGTCAGTCCTCAGAGCAACTGGAAAGAAGTTTTGAGATAACAATTTCAAAATGTTCAAAACGATAATAGAATTAATGAGGCAAAATGGCAGATTTAAAGTACAGTGAAATGAAAACCTAGAAATGCCAATATAATGATTGACATTTTTAAAATAATACTCTGAATTATTAAGCAATAGTGTTGATACAACTCAAGTGGGAATAACTGAAATGATCTCAGGAAAGATATTATAAATTTTAAGAATGCTGTTAGAATGTCCATATTATCCAAAATAGTACACAATTTCTATGAAAATGTCAATGGCATTTCTCACAGAAATAGAAAAAAACTCCTACAATTTATGTGAAGCCACAAAAGACCCTAAATAGCCAAAACAATCTTAAGAAAAACAAAGTTGAAGACATCGCTTTTCCCGATTTCAAGTTGTATTACAAAGCGAGAGTAGTCAACACAGCATAGTACTGGCATAAAAGCAAACACATAATTTAAAGGAACAGAAATCTACACATCTCAGCCAGCCGATTTTCAATAAGGTCACCAAGAAAACACAATGGGGAAAGGATATTCTGTTTTATAAATAGTATGGGAAAACCAATTATCCACACAAACATACACTCAAATGAGAATGGACCCTATCTTACTCTGTTCACCAAAAAACTTAAAATGGTTCAAATATTTAAATGTAAGAACTGAAACCAAAAACTCCTAGACGTAAATATAGGAGAAAAGCTACTTGATATTGGTTTTGGCAATGATGTTTTGGATATGACATGAAAAAGACAGGCAACAAAAACAAAAATAGACAAGACAACATCATACTAGAAAGTTTAGGCACATCCATGGAAACAGTGGGGAAAATGAAAAGGCAGACTACTGATTAGAGGAAAACATTTGCAAACTATGTATCTGACAAAGGGTTAATATTCAAAATATATAAAGAACACATATAACTCAATAGCAAAAGAATCAATCCAATTAAAAAGTGGGCAAAGGACCTGAACAAATATATTTCCAAAGAATACATACAAATGGCTAAGAGGAATACAAAAATATGCTCACATCACTTACCATCAGAAAAATGCAAATCAAAACCACAATGAATTATCACCTTATACCTGTTAGGATGGCTATGATCAAAAAGATATGATAACAAGTGTTGTCAAAGATGTGGAGAAAAGAGAACGCCTGTACGCTATTGGTGTAAGTGTAAACTGGTATGGCTACTGTAGAAAATAGTATGGATGTTGCTCAAAAAAATTAAAGATAAAATTACCATATGACTCGGTAATCTCTCTGCTGTGGATATATTTTGGGGAAATGAAATCATTATCTCCTAGAGATATCTGCACTCCCATGTTCATTGCAGCATTGTTCATAATAGATAAAATACGGAAAAAAGACCCAGTCTCTACAAAAATAAAAAATTAGCCAGGTGTGGTGGCTCACTCCTGTAGTACCAGCTACTCTGGAGGCTGAAATGGGCCTTGAGCCTAGGGGTTTAAGGCTGCAGTGAGCCACGATTATGCCACTGCATGCCAACCTGGGAGACAGTGAGACCCTATCTCAAAAACAAAAAACAAAACAAAAAATAAATTATAAGATGCAGAAACAATCTTAGTGTCCATCAACAGATAAATATCATTCATTTCATACATTCATAAATGCATGTATTTATATATCTCACACAATAGAATACAATTTAGCCATAAAAAGAAGAAATTCATTCCATTTACGACAACATGGATAAACCTAGAGGAGTCATACAAAGTGAAATATGCCAGACATAGAAAAAAAAATACTATGTGATCTCCCTTGTATGTAAAATCTTAAAGTTTAAATGCATAGAAACAGAATAGACCAGTGGTTCCCAGCAGCAGGGAAGGGCAGGAAGCAGGGAACAGGAGGTCAAAGGTACAAACTTATGCAGGATAAATAAGTCTAGAGATCTAATGTATAGCACAAGAATCATAATTAATAATTTTGTATTATTTACTGAAATTTTCTAAGACAGTAAATTTTAGGTACTCTTATCACATATACACACAAAAGAAGTAATAAGGCAAGGTGATATGTGTGTTAATTTGCTTGACTATAGTAATCATTTAACTATATAAATCAAAATAACATGTTGTTACTCTTAACTATATATAGTAAAAAATAAATTTTAAAAAAGGAAAACAGATCTATTACCCAGAAAACAGCATAGGAATTTGTTTTATGGTTACTGGAAATATGAAAAAGTAGTCATGAGATATGAAGAATAGCATCAAAAACCTCCAAGTTACATGGAGTGATTTTTAAAAGAAAAGATAATATTCAAAGGATTAACTATGTACAATTTTTTTTTTATTTGATGAAAGAGTGAATCCTTTGAAGCAGCTGTCAAGGTATAAACACAAGGAAAAAACCCTCAAATCATGTCTAATGATTCCCTTAAAAAAACGAACTCAACCCCAAGAAAAACTTAAAAAACAACTGCCATAGTAAAAAGGCAAAGGAAAGGACAAACAGATGGATAGTATATTGCTCAAGCAAAACAGAAAATCACAGAAAATGATATAGTAATATCATCAAAGCGGTGATACAATTATTTTTCTATACCAGGCTAAATTATTATTATTGATAAGTGGGTTGAAGGGAAAACAAAGACTTTTTAGAGCAAACAAGAAAGACTAAAAGCATTTACTTCCCGCAGACTATCAACTAAGAACTCTAGAATGAACAAGAAAGTAAGCGAATTCAAAGGAAAAGTAGATTTCTAGAAGCAATTAATAAGAGATTGCAATGACATATATTTTTTCTTTAAAAACTCTTGTCAATTCATATCTTTTAGTAAGATTTAAAGTATTTAAAAATTTCTCCTAACAAATTTTTACTTTGAACATAAAGCATTTTTAATAAGAAAACAGTGATATTTGTTTAAAATTGGCAAGAAATTCTACTACTTGGAATCCTTAGCTTCTGTCCACAGTTACACCACCTTGGAAACTCTACCAGTTCTCTAATGAGTGTTGAACTAGTACCAGTATAGCCGCTTAGGTTATAAAACCAAAACTGACACATGGGTGAATTATCCAAAATATCTATCATGAAAGTAATAAAAGCAGTGCTATTGTCTAAGTGCTGGTGTTCTCCCAATATTTATATGTTGAAACTTAATATGTGATAGTATTGAGAAGTAGGACCTTCTGGGAGTGATTAAGTCATGAGGGCTCCACCCTCACAAATGGGATCAGTGTCCCTATAAAAGAGGCTTGAGTAAGGTCCCTGACACCCTCTCACCATATGAGGACACAGAAAAGTTGCCACCTTTGAGGAAATGAAATTGAGGCTGTTGGTGTTTGATCTCGGATTCCAAGCCTCCCAAAATATGAGAAATAAATTTCTAATCTTTATAAATTACTCAGTCTAGGGCATTTCATTGTAGCAGCAGGAACAAACTAAGACAAGTACTACTGATCACAGGAAGTTACCCTAATGTCAAAAGGTAGAGGTAGCCCTGTATTAAAAGATAAAATATATACTTGGATAAAGTATATCCCTGAGGGACTTCACAAGAGATGGAGTAAATTCATGAAAAATGTCCTGCTTGTATACTGGGATGTTATCATGTTAAGGTTTTGCAGTTAGCATGGTAATATTTCATAGAATTCGGGGATCTTGAGGAGTCCCTGGATCACAGCTTATCATGAAGTCAACAGTAGAAAAAGAACTCTAAATCCCGATCATTCTGTGATGCTGGTGGAAGTGCCAATCCATGCAGATAACTTTGTGTCTCCTTGAATCGTGGCTTCAAGTTATCAGTCAAGGAACAATGCAAGAAAACGCTGTGAAGAAGCACGTAAGGACAACTATTCTATATGTTTTAATAACTGTCTAGAGTTAGGAATTTTCTTTTCTTGATTTTAGTTATTCATAGCTATTGATAGGAGTGACCTTTACTACATGTAGAATATTAGAATAGATATTTGTATTTATGACCTGCTCTTTTGATCTTTTGTCAGACAATAACAGAAACAATAAAGTAAGCAAAAAGAGGAAAATATAAGAAATATAATAAAAACAACAACAGGCCAGGCATGGAGGCTCATACATTTAATCCCAGCAATTTGGGAGGCCAAGGTGGGAGGATCATTTGAGCCCAGAAGTGTGAGACCAGCCTGGACAACAAAGACCCCGCCCAGACAAAAATTAAAACAAAAAATTAGCCAGCCATGGTGGCACACACCTGTGTTCCCAACTACATGGGAGGATGAGGTAGAAGAATTCCTTGAGCTAGGAATTCAAGGCTGCAGTGAGTTATGACTGGACCACTGTACTCCAGCCTGGGTGACAGAGCAAGACCCTGTCTCAAAAAAACAAAAACAGAAAAAATGACAAACTAATGGACAAGAACACAACAAGCTTGATGAGGCAGTATGCAGCAGGGGAAAGCTCCTGGACAAAGGAACAATAGCTGCTGAGCCAATTCCCTGTTGCCATAGCATTCTAGGTCAGTACAGACACAGAAAACAAATTCAAATGACAGACTAGAGAGAAGGACCTTTATACCCTGGGCTGTGTTATCTTTCTGCCAGCTCAGTATTCATTTTGGGGTGGGAACCAGCCTGTCTTCTAGTGTGATCACAGACTAAATGGGTCCAAGTCTTTGGTGCAGTCATATAATATGGCAATCCAGCAGCTGCAAGGTGTTGTTTTTGTTTTTGTTTTGACGGAGTCTCGCTCTGATATCCAGGCTGCAGTGCAGTAGCATGATCTTGGCTCACTGCAACCTTTGCCTTCCAGGTTCAAGCAATTCTCATGCCTCTGCCTCCCGAGTAGCTGGGACTACAGGCACCCACCACCTTGCCTGGCTAATTTTTTTATCTTTACTAGAGACAGAGTTTCACCATCTTGGCCAAGTTGGTCTCGAACTTCTGACCTCAGATGATCTGCCCATCTCGGCCTCCCAAAGTGCTGGGATGACAGGCGTGAGACACCGTGCTTGGTTCCCCAGCAGCAAGGTTTTACACAATAGTGTTGGTGATTAATTGGAAAGCCCACTCCTGATGTGACCAGGGCTGGGTCCAAGCATGGCTCTTGATTAATGTTAACTGCTTCAAGCCCTAAGTCATAAAGGGTTTCCATGGAGGTCTAAAGGAGGCCAACTTCCTTCTGTGTCCAATATGCAAGGAATCAGTCTTGGACAAGTTAACCTTTACCTCTCAAGAATACAGTATATATTTCACAGAGACTGTAATTAGAGAGAACAGCCAGACAAACCCATGTTCAAAAGCAGGAACAGAAAAACTGGCAGAAACCAAGACAACTGGATATTTTGTCCTTCTCTCTCCTTCTCTCTCTCTTCTCTGCTTCACTATGCATATCTGTCTCTTTTCACTCTAAGGCCAGCCTCCTTTATTTCTCCTGTATATTACAGATGAAGGTATCTTCTGCCTTTGAATTTATATATTCTTAGTTTCAGCAGCAAGTACAGCCAAGTCGAAGTCCACATTTCACACAAAAAGAATAGTTTGGACTCTGAGTCAAGTGTTCACCCATTTTCCAAAACTATGGCCCAGAGAAGCAGAGTAACATACTACAAGCATTGCCTTCCAAGGATGGGAAAGGGAGTAGTGTTTACAGAAAGAACATAGTTATGACTACAGGGACACTGTTGAAGCCAAAACCTCCCCCACCTGTGTGCTTTATCTCAGCATATTTTGATGTTTCAATCCAAGCAAGAGATATGCCTATCATTTCTTCTTTTTTATCTACATCCTCTCCATCTATCTAATCAATTATTAAATCCTCTTAATTACATATCTTTAATATTTTCAACATCTTATAAAAAAAAAGTGAAACAATGATTAAATGGGAATCAATTATAGAAAACCTTTGCTGGAGGTTTTCTCATGCTCCTCTACAGGCCAGTGTTTCTCACAATACAACCTCAAGGAAGAAAATCTATGGCATCCAAGTCAGCCGGGAGGAAAGCTTTTGATTTTTTCCTAATTTTCTTTCAGCCATAACACTCCCTGTTGTAGATATTTTTGGTATGCCATCACATGATGGACTGCAGTATAGTACAATAAACATCACTAGGTGTAAAACTAGTCATAACTTGAAGAACTTGCTTTGTGACTTAGGAAATTTGCACATTCTCCCTAGGCCAGCTTCTTTTCTCCAAGCCAATCTCTACTCCATTATTCCAAAAGGTAAGCTTTGAAAATGTCACATCAATGTTAAGTAATTCCTATCTATAAACCTGGGAAGTTTTTAACTTTGGTCAAAAGTGGCAGAAATCCTACAAAATTAGCTCATGGAATTTTGGAAGGATTAAATATCCAAGAGAGCTTCCAGATTTCACATCATACAGCTTCCACCACTGACTGTTCCAGTTCAAAAGACCTTGGGTCAGGGCCTCCTCTGAGTCAACAGAATCCAGTGTAGTTGGGTGAGGTCTTGCAAGAATTTATCAGGTTCAAAAAGAACTACATGGACAATGAGATTATTCTAGAGAGATGGGGAATGTATCTCTGAGAAGACAATTCATAGACAGTTCCTATGATCTACCTGTATTCTTCAACATATATTCATTCTATTATTCCAGGTTCCAAATGATAAGATCCACAAAGATAGGAATTATCTCTATTTAACTCACAGTTTGTGCCTAGAACTATAATTTACTTTTCATGCTCTATACTTTCACACACATTTTGAAAACATCACATATTTGACATTTACAATACTATGAGGAAGATGTGATCATTTTCATTCTCTCTTATTCTCTTTCGTTCTCTCTTCTCTCACCCTTGCCCTCTCCCTGTCTTTCTCTCTTTTACTCTTCCTCTCTCTCTCTCTCCCTCTCTCAATGAGGAAACTGGAAAGTAGAGAAGAAGCTGAGAAGCAAAGTATAGTCACATAGACTGGAGTTTAGATTTAAGCTGATTTTATCCTGAAGCCATTTCTCTTCTATTACATTATATGTCCCCTTAGCAAGTTCCAGGAGTTCCTGGACATTCATTAAATGCTTTTTACGTTGGTGGAAATGAAACTGACATTTTTCCCTTTTGTGTTCTTCTGGGCATAAAATAAAGCATAATTTGCATAAGCAGAAGCAGTTGAGTCACCCGGATAGCCACATATGGCAGTGTGCAACTGCAGTAAACAGCTTGAGCAGACATTTATGCCTAGGGTGAAAGGCCCATGTTGCAGAATTTACCAGGAAGAAGCTCAGTAAATATTTGTTGAATTACTACTGAATATCTTATCAACAGCTAACACTGTCAGTTCCACATTCATATATATGACTTCACTCACAGCCCCAAGGATAACAAAGGGACACTTGCCTTGCTAAAATTTATTCAAATCTCTTTTAGCTAAGGAGATCCTAATACAATACTCTATCAATGTTAATACTTTCATCCTAAGGTACTAAGAAAAAATAAAATAAAGCCCAGTGATAAAAAAATAGCTATGAAAGCCACAGTGGAGTCAAAAATATTCTACGCTCTTAAAAGCCATCTCTTGGTAGTTTGTTATACTATTTATTAAATTACTGATAAATTTACTTCTGTATTCATAAATTATTTCTGACAAGTAAATTTTAAAAAAGAGTCAATCAGTACAAATGGCCCAGTTGATACAAATGTGAACGAGGAGTAGAACTTTATAATGATAATTCTGTCCTAGAGTGTTTGACATGGAAAATGATTCACACTATGTAGATTATTTTCCCAGTAGTTACCTGTATTCTCAGTTAAACCGTAATTCTTTTGCTTATGAGATGCTGCTGCTACCAGGCTGAAAGACTGATATCCCATTCAACAACTTCATTCAACAGTTACTAAATGACTTACAAGGTACTGAGCACTAAGGGTTACAAATACCACACTTTAAACTCTATGCTCATTAGCATTATTTTGATTCAGTAAAATTCACTCTTCCAGTAATACTGAGATCCAGGTGACTATCAGAATATTTCAAATTGGGTTTAATGTTCACTTTGTAAATGGACAAATAAGTAAGTTATGACAATCATACACACTTGCGTAAGAATCACCACAATAATCAAGAAGCACATTAGGAAATATAATAATAAAGATACCAAACATTTCCATTATCCAACAATTTCCTTGTGTACTTACACAAGTCTCTCTAAACCACCTATCAGATTTTTTCTTTCTGTATATAAATCTATTCCAAAACCTCATGTAAATGGAATAGAGTATGTAATCACTGCAGTCTGATTAATTTGACTTGGCACAAAGCTTTTGAGAATTAACCACATTATTACATGTATCAGTAATTCATTTGGTTGCTGAGCAGAATTCCATTTATGGGTGTCCCATAGTTTCCTCTTTATTAACTGGTTGATAAACACTTGGACTGTTTTCAGTTTTCGGCAAAAATGAATAAAGTTGCTATGAACATTTATGTACAGATGTATGAACATCTGTTTTCATTTCACTTGAATAAATATCCAGGAGTGATTTTACTGGGTCATATGGTGTTATTTAACTGCACTGATTTCCAAAGTTTCTGTACCACTTAGCATTTCCAACGTAATACATACAGTTCAAATTGCTCCACGCTTTCATGAGGTTTTCTTTCTTTTTTTTTTTTCTTTTAAGCCATTTAAAGTTATCTAAGTTCTAAGTGATATCATGGTTTTAATTTTCTTTTCCTTGATGTCTAATGAGACAGAGTTTCTTTTCTTGTGCCTATTTGTCATCTCTATGCCTTCTTTGGTGAAGTGTTTGTTCAAATCTTTTGCCTATTTGTCAGGAGCCTATTTGATTTCTAAGTGTTGAGCTTTAAGAGTTCTCTACATATTCTAGATACAAGACCTTTACCAAATATGTGTTTTGCAAATATTTTTTCATCTCTTACTTGTCTTTTTATTCTGATTATGTATTAAACAAAAGATTTAATTTTGAAAAAGTGCAAATTTTATCCATTTTTTTATGTGTTGTGCATTTTGTGCTTTACCCAAGACATCTTTGCTTAATCCATAGTGACGAATATTTTCCCTATGTCTGTTAATAAGTTCTATATTTTTAGCTTTTGCAGTTAGATATATTATCCATTCTGAACTAATTCTTGTATATAAGGTATGAATTGAAGTTAGTTGTTTTATATACATGTCCTATAGTTTCAGCAACAGTTAATAAAAAGACTATTCTTTCTTCATTAAGTTGTATTTTGTGCTTTTATAAAACTCAACTGGCAATATATGTGTGGATCCATTTTTGGAGTTTTTATTATTTTCTATTTATCTATATGTCTATTCTTTAGTCAATACCGTATTCATTACTGTAGCTTATCTTAATACTTGAACACAATAGTATAAATTGTTCAATTTTGTTATTTGTAAAAACTTGTCTACTGTAGATTCTGTTTTTTCATATGAATTTTAAATCCATGTGTTGATTTCTATTAAAAAATGCTGCTTGTTGCATTCATCACTTTACCATTATGTAATGCCCTTCTTTATCTCTTTTGATATTTGTTGGTATAAAGTCTGTTTTTTCACATAAGATTGCAATCCCTGCTTTTTCTTTTTCTTTTTTTTTCTTTGCTCTCCATTTGCTTGGTAAATCTTTCTCCATTCCTTTATTTTGAGCCTATGTGTCTCTGTATGTGAGATGGGTCTCCTGAATACAGCATACCTATGGGTCTTGACTCTATCCAATTTGCCAGTCTACGTCTTTTAATTTGGGGTATTTAGCCTATTTACATTTGAGGTTAATATTGTTATGCATGAATTTGATTCTGCCATTTTGATGCTACCTGGTTGTTTTGCCCGTTAGTTGATGCAGATTCTTCATAAACTAAATGTATATGCACCCAATGAAGAAGCACCCAGATACAGAAAGCAAGTTCTTAATGACCTACAGAGAGACTAAATTTATTGCATGGAATTCTAACACCCCACTGTCAATAGCTGACAAATCAATGAGACAGAAAATTGACAAGGATATACTGGATTTGAACTCAGATCCGGACCAAATGGATCTAATAGACATCTACAGAATTCTCCACCCAAAATCCACAAAACATACATTCTTCTCAGCATCACATTACACTTATTCTAAAATTGGCCACGTAAGTGGAAATAAAATACTCCTCAGCAAATGCAAAAGAATAAAAATCATAACCAACAGTCTCGCAGACCACAGTGCAATCAAATTAGAACTCAGGATTAAGAAACTGACTCAAACCCACACAACTACATGGAAACTGAACAACCTGCTCCTGAATGACTGCTGGATAAATAATGAAATGAAGGCAGAAATAACGGTGTTCTTCAAAATCAATGAGAATGAAGACACAACATAACAGAATCTTGGGGACAAATTAAAAGCAGTGTCTAGAGGGAAATTTATAGCACTAAATGCCCACAAGAGAAGTGAGGAAATATCTAATATTGACACCCAAACGTCAAGTTTAAAAGAACTAGAGGAGCAAGATCAAACAAATTCAAAAGCTAGCATAAGACAAGAAATAACTAAGCACAGAGTAGAACTGAAGCAGATAGAGACACACAAAAAAAAAAACCCTTCAAAAAATCAATAAATCCAGGAGCTGGTTTTTTGAAAATATAAACAAAATAGGTAGACTGCAAGCCAGACTTATAATAAAGAAGAAAACAGAGAATAATCAAATAGATGCAATAAAATATGATAAAGGAGATATCCCCACCAATCCTACAGAAAGACAAACTACCATCAGAGATTACTACAAACACCTCTATGCAAATAAACCAGTAAATCTAGAAGAAATGGATAAATTCCTGGATGCTTACACCCTCCCAAGACTAAACCAAGAAAAAGTTGAATCCCTGAATAGGCCAATAACAAGGCATGAAATAGAGGCAGGAATTAATAGCCTACCAATCAAAACAAGTCCAGGACCAGACAGGTTCACAGCTGAATTCTATCAGAGGTACAAAGAGGAGCTGGTACCATTCCTTTTCAAACTATTCCAAACAATAAAAAGAGGGAATCCTCCCTAGCTCATTTTATGAGACCAACGTCATCCTGATACCAAAACCTAGCAGAGACACAACTAAAAAAGAAAACTTCAGGCCAATATCCCTGATGAACATTGATACAAAAATCCTCAATAAAATACTGGCAAATCAAATACAACAACACATCAAGAAGATTATTCATCACGATCTAGTCGGCTTCATCCCAGGGATACAAGGCTGGTTTAACACACAAATCTATAAATGTAATCCATCACATAAACAGAACCAAAGCAGAAACCACATGATTATCGCAATAGATGCAGAGAAGGCCTTCCACAAAATTCAACAGCACTTTATGCTAAAAACTCTCAATAAACTAGGTATTGATGGAACACATCTCAAAATATTAAGAGCTATTTATGAAAAACCCGCAGCCAGTATCATACTGAATAGGCAAAAACTGGAAGCATTCCCTTTGAAAACTGACACAAAACAAGAATGCTGTCTCTCACCACTCCTATTCAACACAGTATTGGAAATTCTGGCCAGATCAATAAGGCAAGAAAAAGAAATAAAGCGTATTTAATTAGGAAAAGAGGAAGTCAAATTGTCTCTGTTTGCAGACAACATGATTGTGTATTTAGAAGACACCATCATCTCAGCCCAAAATCTCCTGAAACTGATAAGCAACTTCTGCAAAGTCTCAGGATACAAAATAAATGTACAAAACTCACAAGCATTCCTATACACCAATAACAGACTTAAAGAGAGTCAAATCAAGAACAAACTGCCATTCACAATTGCTACAAAGACAATAAAATACTTAGGAATACAACTAAGAAGGGATGTGAAGGACCTCTTCAAGGAAAACTACAAACCACTGCTCAAGGAAATAAGAGAGGACACAAACACGGAAAAATATTCCATGTTCATGGTTAGGAAGAATTAATATCATGAAAATGGCCATACTGCCCAAAGTAGTTCATAGATTCAACGCTATCCCCATCAAGCTACCTATGACCCTCTTCACAGAACTGCAAAAAACCACCTTAAACTTCATATGGAACCAAAAGAGAGCCCGCATAGCCAAGACAGTTCTAAGCAAAAAGAATAAAGCTAGAGGCAACATGCTACTTGACTTCAAACTATACTACAAGGCTACAGTAATCAAAACAGGATGTGGAGAAATAGGAATACTTTTATACTGTTGGTGGGAGTGTAAATTAGTACAACCATTGTGGAAGACAGTGTGGTGATTCCTCAAGGATCTAGAACTAGAAATTCCATTTCACCCAGCAATCCCATTACTGGGTATATATCCAAATGACTATAAATTGTTCTATTATAAAGACACATATGTTCACTGTGGCACCATGTACAATAGCAAAGACCCGGAACCAACCCAAATGCCCATCCTGTGATAGACTTGACAGGGAAAATGTGACACATATAAACCATGAAATACTGTGCAGCCATACAAAACCATGAGTTCGTGTCCTTTTTAGGGACATGGATGAACCTGGAAATCATCATTCTCAGCAAACTGACACAAGAACAGAAAATTAAACACCACATATTCTCACTCATAGGCAGGTGTTGAACAATGAGAACACATGGACACAGGGAGGGGAGCATCACACACGGGTCTGTTGCTGGGGACGAGGGGTGGGACTGCAGAGGGTAGGGAGTTGGGGAGGAATTACATGGGGAGAAATGCCAGATATAGCTGATGGGGATGGAGACAGCAAACCACATTGCCATGTATGTACCTATGCAACAATCCTGCATGTTCACATGTACCCCAGAACCTAAAGCGCAATAATATATATATAAAACAAAACAAAACAAAAATAAGCACTATTTGTCAGTCACTTAGGTTATCTCTGATTTTTCTTTATAAAAATTGCTGTGCTAAATATCCTTGTTGCTGTATCTTTGAGCATATGTAACTTTTTAATACCTAAGATACATTTTAGAAGCTAAATATTCTGTACCAAGTTTTTAACTACAATTGCTTTGGAAAATTGATGCAGTCAATATGTTTTACTTTTCTCTCTTTCTTCTATGTATATTCATTTGTTGTTTTTCTTTCAAGAGTATATACAACATTTATTAAAAAAACAAAGATACTGAATTATACGTATACATTTACTTTCTTTCAAATCCCACAAAGTATTAAATGTAACATTTTAAAACATAAACCTGCCAGATAAAAAGTTATAAAATGACATCAATTATTTAAATGTTTTTAAGTTAAAAAGCATTAACTTGAAAAACTATAAACACCTGACAAATGGTGAATGATGTAACATATCAAAGAAACTAAGGCTTTCTTTTTTTTTTTTTTTTTAATCCAGTCTCACTTGCTCCATTACCCAGGCTGAAGTGCAGTTGTGCAATCTCCGTGCACTGCAACCTCCACCTCCTTGGTTCAAGCAATTCTCCTGCCTCAGCCTCCCAAATAGCTGGGACTACAGGCATGCAGCACCATGCCCAGGCAATATTTGTATTTTTAGTAGGTATAGGGGTTTCACCATATTGCTTAGGCTGTTCTTGAACTCCTGACTGCAAATAATCCATCCACCTCTGCCACCCAAAGTACTGGGATTACAGGTTGAGCCACCGGGCCTGACCCCAAAGAAACTAATTCTTAAACTAGAAAGAAGCTCAAAAGCAGCCAAATTTGTATGAAAAACAAAAAGACAGAAAAAAGAAATGGTAACACAAGGTAATTATGCAAGTAGGAATAAAAAGGAGATAAAAATAGATTGGTTGGAAGTGGTGAGACCTAGATTCCCTACCTGACCTCATGCAATCAGATTATCTTTCCCAAACATAAGCAGATAACTGAAGGTTTATTACCTGGAAGATAACTGAAGGTTTATTATCTGGAGAGATAATAGTGACAGTCTCTGGACTGGGAGTCTTAAGCATAATTAAAAATAGGGGTACCTACTGAAAACAGGAGTACTAAATGGAATTCCATATACTAAATGATACAGCCCCCAGGATTTGTCCTCACTCAACTGCCAGGATTCTAATAACTAGGTCAAAAACTACAGACAGGTGATTGCCAGAATTTTATTTGAAGAATTACATAATGCCAAAAAAGAAGAGTTACAGACATAGACAACTGGACAACTGGTGGTGGGTGTGGGGAAGAGAGGAATCAATAAACTAATTCAGACCAATTCCTTACCATGAAATCGACCAGTGACAATATTTGCACTTATGCTCTCTCTCTGATACACACATCTCTTCTCCCAAAATTGCCTAAATTTAATATGAATATATAGCCATACATTATCAGGCATTTAAGCAAAGAATTCTACGTGAAATAGATATTAAAAATATTTTTAAAAAGAAAAATAGGAAATTTAAGGAAATAGTAACAATTCAAAATCATTTATTTAAAAAGTATAATGTTCCCACAGGAACAAGAAAACATATTTCACCTATAAAATAAGAAAGATTTATTAAAAGAAATATTCTGAAAAATTTTTTTGAAATTAAAAATCTTATAGTACAATAAAACCAAGTAGAAGGGTAAAAATTTATGTTTTAGGAAATAGCCTACACTGAATCTAAAAGATGAAAATAGAGGAGAATATATAAATAGTTAGATGATTGGTTTAGAGAATTCACTCTTTGATCTTCAGATAATAGGTGTTTGAGAAAATAAAGTAAATGAAGGAAACAAGATTATAAAAGAAACAATTCAAGAAAAACTTCAATAGCCTGAAGATGTAAATTTTAACATTGAAAGGGCAAATTAAGTACATAAGAAGCCAATAAAAATTAGTCACAAAACACTGTGAAATGTTAGGAAAGCAAGGTAAAGGAGAAGATATTAGTTCTCAGAGAGTGGGAGAACATAGTTAACAAGTAGTATTTGTCATGCTTAGGAAACATCAATGAACAAAAGAGTTCTTTTGTCTTTCAATCCATAAACATGGTATACCTTTTCACTTATTTAGATATCTTTGGATTATTTTTATCAGTACTTTGTAGGCTTCAGCATGTAAATCTTGTACATGTTTTGTAAAATTTAAACCTAATATTTTGTGTTTTGAGCAATGTAAATGATGTTGCACTTTTAAATTTATGGTAGTGGTGTCTCATTATTAATAATTGATCTTTTTCATCATTAATAATCTCCCTCTCTTGTGATTTCCTTTTTCTAAAATTTACTTTATCTGGTATTAATATAGCTGCTCTTGCTTTTCTTTGATGAGAGTTTACATAATATATTTTTAAATCATTTTACATTCAACTTTTCTTCACTATTCTATTTGTAGTGAGTTTTTAGTACACCACATGTTGTTAAGGTGTACATTTTAACATACTTTAAATATGTTAAGTGTTTAGTACACCACATATTTTAAAATTTACTCTGCCAAGCTTGGTGTTTTGATTGGTGTATCTGGACCGTTTACATAATGTAATTAACTTAGTTTGGGCTATTATGACAGAGTACAATGGACTATGGGGCCTGAAGAACATTTATTTCTCACAATTCTGAAGCCTGAAAATTTCAAGTCAAGGTGCCAACAGATTTAGCATCTGGTGAGAGTTCACTTCCTGGTTACTAGACAGCCCTCTTCTCACTGTCTTCATGTGGTAGGAAGAGCAAAGGAGCTCTTCAGAGTCTTTTTTTTTTTGTACAGTCTCACTTAGGAGAGCTCTACACTTATGACTTAATCATCTATCAAAGACCCCACCTTCTAATACTATTTCATTGGGGATCAGGTTTCCAACATATACACTTGGAGAGGATGTAAACACTTAATCCATAGCAATAATTATTTTTATACTAGAGTTTAAGTCTTCTATTTTAGTTTTTGTTCTTTTTCTTTATATTTGTTTTATTTTTCTCGCCTATTTTACTGGGTTACTTGAAAATATTTTAGGTTTCTATTTTATTTATAGGACTTTTAAGTTTATCTCTTTGTATAGCTTTCTTTTTAGAGGTAACCCTAGTTAGTACATAATTTATGGCAGTCCACTGGTATCACAGTGGACTTCCACTGAGCCTTCCACTGAAGTTTTCCCAGTTAAAAAATATCTTACCTCCCTAAGTCCCTTTACTTTCTACCATATACAATATAATTTTCCTGAATATGTTCTTTACAGATATTTAAACTGCATCATATGTCATAATTTTAATTCAATCATCAACCGTAAGCTGAAAACATGAAAGGAGAAAATGTATTTATTCATATTTTCTGTTGCATTTTCTACCTTCCTCATGCATAGAGAACTTTCTCTGTAGAAACTTTCTGTGTAGAAAACTTTCTTAAGACATTCTTTTAGTATAGATCTAGTGGCAAAAAATTTTTATTTTATTTTTTTATCATTATTTGAGGATTTTGATTTATCTTTTACTTCTGATGGGCATTTTCACTACATATAGAACTCTAATTTTACAGTTCTGTTGGCACTTGAAAAATGCTGTGCCACTTTTTTCTGGCCTCCATTCATGGTTTCTCATGAGCAATTTAGTCCTTTAGATTCCCCCTACCCCTATGGGTAAGCAGTTGTTGCTCTCTTAATGCTTTTGATGATTTTGTTTGGTTGCTCTTTTTTAGTTTCCAGAGGTTTTACTATGATTTGTCTTGCTATGAACTTCTTTGGGTTTATCTTATTTGGGGTTCACTCAGCTTCTTGTGTCTGTAAGTTAGGTGTCTTGCCAAATGTATAGTTTTCAGCCATATTTTCTTAAGTAATTTTTCAGCCTTAACCTTGTCTTCCTCTCCTTCTGAGGTTCTGATGGCACTAATATTTTAGTTTTTAAAAAAAAAAAAATAGTTAAGGTTTTTGAGGCTCTGCTGATTTATTTACAGTGTTTTTCTTCCTCTCCACCATTCAAATTGGATAATTTATTTTGATCTATCTTCCAGTTCATTTGCTGATTCTTTCCTCTCTTCTTTCCACTTTGTTGTTGCTATTGCTGCTGACCCTTCCACTGAGGTTTTCAAAAATTTTTCAGTTACTAAATTTTTTTTTAGCTAAAAAGTTTCAGTTGAGTTTTGTCATTTGGATTTTTCATTTGTTTCAAATATGTTCATGATTAAATTTTTTATGATTGTTCATTTAAAATCATGTTGAGATAATTCTAACATTTCTGTCATCTTCACACTGGAGTTCATGAATTTCATTTTTATATTCAGTTTCAGCTCCTCTTCCTTCTTGAAATCAGTAATTTTTGATTGACACTTTGACATTTTGATTATTATGAGACTCTAGATCTTATTTAAACCTCCATTTTACATTATTTCCTTTGACATCACTCTATGTGGGAAAGCCATAGCCTCGTTACTACCAGTTAGGGATAGATGTCTAGGATCTCTACTGGGCTGACCCTTGAAATTACAGGTAAGTGGGTAGAGTCATTAATGCTAAGTGGTTATGGGAGTTTTGACTCTTCATATGTTCTTCTATGATATCATCTGAGACACAGGGTCATCCTTTGTCTGGTAAGAAATGAAAGTCCAAGCTTCTTACACTGGTCTCCATTGGCATGGCTAGGAGAAGGGCAATTTGTTATCTTGCAGCAGAGATGAAAGTCCTGGCTTGCTACTTACTCTTTTCTGATACTACTCTGGGAGGGAAGATGGAATGCCTCTTTACAGTCCAGTGAGAATGAAAGTCTACTTTCAGCCTTTGTTAAAGCAGATGGGAGTGGGGCCACAGTGTGTTTTTTGTTGCTGTTGGTTTTCTTCCCTGTGCTGTTTGGCTGGATTACAGCAGTTATACAAAAGGGGCTAGGATGCCCCTTTGCTGGTTCTTTAGCTAGAGAAAGTAGGCTTTATTTGGGTTTATTTACTTATTTATTTTGTCTGTGCCCATTACACTTTCTGGGTTGCTGGCTTTTTTAGCTCCAAGTCTTAGATATGTGAAGCATGAAGAAAATTCAAGGAGCTCATCATCATGTTGTTCCTTGGTTCAGATTTCCTAGTTTATCTGCCGCCTTCTTGCCACCTTTCAGAGTTTTTCTATATTTAGTTCATGTATAATGGCCAGGAATTTTTTTGTGTGCTTGGTGAAAGGAATAAAAAAAGTACTTCTATTTACCTTACTGATTGTGGAACTCTAAACCTCAACATTTGCATATGCAAGATCTGTGCTATGACTGGAGTGTCTGTCCCCACCAAAACTCAGGTCACAATTTAATTGCTATTGTAATGGTATTAAGAGATGGGATTTTGAAGAGATGATTAGGCTGTGAGGGCTTCAGCCTCATGGGTGGGGCCGATGCTGTTAGAAAAGTGTGGGCCTGTCCCTTTCTTACTTTCTTTTGCCTTTCTACCTTCTACCATAAGATGGCACAGCAGTAAACCCTTCACAAAATGCCAGCCTCTCAATCGTGAACTTCACAGCCTCCAGAACTATGAGAAAATTAATTTCTATATATTATAAATTGTCCTGCCTCAAATATTTTTTATTGGAGCACAAAGTGAACTAAGGCAATCTATATGTTAACAACTGCAAAACACAGATGAAAGAAGTCTAGGAATACCGAAGTAAATAGAGACATACGCAGTGTTCATAGATTGGAAGTTTTAATATTGTTAAGGTATCAATTCTCCCCAAACTGACTTACAAATTTAATGGAATCCTAGTCAAAATCTTAGCAGCATTTTTTTTTTTGTTACACTATAAGTTCTGGGGTACATGTGCAGAATATGAAGGTTTGTTACATAGGTATACATGTGCCATGATGGTATGCTGCATCCATCACAAGATGGATGCCAGATATTTTTCCATCTGTTTATGTCCTCTCTTATTTCCTTGAGCAGTGGTTTGTAGTTCTCCTTGAAGATGTCCTTTACATCCTTTGCTAGTTGTATTCCTAAGTATTTTATTCTCTTTGTAGCAATTGTGAACGGCAGTTCGTTCTTGATTGGCTCTCTTTAAGTCTGTTATTGGTGTATAGGAATGCTTGTGATTTCTGCTCACTGATGTTATATCCTGAGACTTTGCAGAAGTTGCTTATCAGTTTCAGGAGATTTTGGGCTCAGACCATGGGGTCTTCTAAATATACAATCATGTAATCTACAAATAGAGACAATTTGACTTCCTCCTTTCCTAATTAAATACCATTTATTTCTTTTTCTTGCCTGATTGTTCTGGCTAGAACTTCCAATACTATATTGAATAGAACTGGTGAGAGAGAGCATCCTTGTCTAGTGACAGATTTCAAAGGGAATGCTTCCAGTTTTTGCCCATTCAGTATGATATTGGCTGTGGGTTTGTCATAAATGGAATGTATCTCAAAGTAATAAAAGCTATCGATACCTAGTTTATTGAGAGTTTTTAGCATAAAGCACTGTTGAATTTTGTGGAAGGCCTTCTCTGCATCTATTGAGATAATCACGTGGTTTTTGTCTTTGGTTCTGTTGATGTGGTGGATTACGTTTATAGACTTGCCTATGTTGAACCAAGCTTGCATCCCTGGGATAAAGCCTACTTGATGATCATGGATAAGCTTTTTGATATGTTGTTGCAATCAGTTTCCCAGTATTTTATTGAAGATTTTTGCATCTATGTTCATCATGGATACTGGCCTGAAGTTTTCTCTTTTTGTTGAGTCTTCACTGGGTTTTGGTATCAGGATGATGTTGGTCTCATAAAATGATTTGGGAAGAATTTCCTTTTTTGGATTGTTTGGAATAGTTTCAGAAGGAGTGGTACCAGCTCCTCTTTGTATGTCTGGTAGGATTCAGCTGTGAACCTGTCTGGACCTGAGCTTTTTTTGGTTCATAGGCTATCCATTGCTGCCTCAACTTCAGCCCCTGTTATTCATCTATTCAGTGTTTTGACTTCTTCCTGCTTTAGGTATGGGATGGTGCAAGTGTCCAGGAATTTATCCATTTCTTCCAGGTTTACTGGTTTATGTGTATAGAGTTGTTTGTAGTAATATCTGATGGTAGTTTGTATTTTTGTGCAATCAGTGGTGATATCCCCTTTATCATTTTTTATTGCATCTATTTGATTATTCTCTCTTTTATTAATCTGGCTAGTGGTCTGTCTATTGTGTTGATCTTCTCAAAAAACCAGCTCCTGGATTTATTGATTTTTTGAAGGGTTTTTGTGTCTCTATCTCCTTCAGTTCTGCTCTGATCTTAGTTATTGCTTGTCTTCTGCTAGCTCTTGAGTGTTTTTGATCTTGCTCCTCCAGCTCTTTCAATTTTGATGATAGGGTGTTGATTTTAGATCTTTCCTTGCTTCTCATATGGGCATTTATTGCTATAAATTTTCCTCTAGACACTGCTTTGAATGTATCTCAGAGATTCTGGCATGTGTGTCTTCATTCTTGTTGGTTTTGAAGAACATCTTTATTTCTGCCTTCATTTCATTGTTTATCCAGTCAACATTCAAGAGCCAATTGTTCAGTTTCCATGAAGTTGTGTGGTTTCTTTATCCTGAGTTCTAATTTGATTGCACTGTGGTCTGAGAGACTCTTTGTTATGATTTCTATTCTTTTGCATTTGATGAGGAGTGATTTACTTCCAGTTATGTGGTCAGTTTTAGAGTAGGTGTGATGTGATGCTGAGAAAAATGCATGTTTTGTGGATTTGTGGTGAAGAGTTCTGTATATGTCTACTATGTTTGCCTGGTCCAGATCCAAGTTCAAATCCTGGATATCCTTATTAATTTTCTGTCTCATTGATCTAATATTGAGAGTGGAGTGTTAAACTCTCCCACTAATGCTGTGTGGGAGTCTAAGTTTCTTTGTAGATTGTTAAGAACTTGCTTTATATATCTGGGTGCTCCTGTATTGGGTGCCAATCTATTTAAAATCATTAGTTCTTCTTGTTGCATTGATCATTTTACCATTATGTATGCCCTTCTTTGCCTCTTTTGATCTTTGTTGCTTTAAAGTCTATTTTATCAGAGACGAGGATTGCAACAACTGCTTTTTTTTTTTTTTTTTTTTTTTGCTTTCCATTTCCTTCGTAAATCTTCTTCCATTCCTTTATTTTGAGCCTATATGTGAATAGAAATAGGCTCTATCCATACATAGGCTCAGAATAAAGGAATGGAAGATTTACCAAGGAAAATCATCTTACCTTGCACATGAGATGCATTTCCTGGATACAGCACACCAATGAGTTTTGACTTTTTATCAAATTTGCCAGTCTGTGTCTTTTGATTGGGGCATTTAGCCCATTTACATTTAAAGTTAATATTGTTATGTGTGAATTTGATCCTGCCATTTTGATGCTAGCTGATTGTTTTGCCCATTAGTTAATGCAGTTTCTTCATTGTGTCGATGCTTTTTACCATTTGGTACTTTTTTGGAATGGCTGGTACTGGTTGTTCCTTTCTATGTTTAGTGCTGCTTTCAGGAGCTCTTGTAAGGCAGGCATGGTGGTGACAAAATCTCTCAGGAATCGCTTGTTCATAAAGGATTTTATTTCTCCTTCGCTTATGAAGCTTAGTTTGGATGGATATGAAATTCTAGGTTGAAAGGTCTTTTCTTTAAGGACATTAAATATTGGCCCACCCTCTCTTCTGGTTTGTAGGGTTTATGCCAAGAAATCTGCTGTGAGTCTGATGGGCTTCACTTTGCGGGTAACTCGACTATTCTCCCTGGCTGCCCTTAGCATTTTCTCCTTCATTTCAACCCTGGTGAATCTGACGATTATGTGCCTTGGGGTTGCTCTTCTGGAGGAATATCTTTGTGGTGTTCTCTGTATTTCCTGGACTTGAATATTGGCCTGCCTTGCTAGGTTGGGGAAGTTCTCCAGGATAATATCCTGGAGAGTGTTTTCCAGCTTGGATTCATTCTCTCCGTCACATTCAGGTACACCTATCATATGTAGATTAGGTCTTTTCACATAATCCCATATTTCTTGGAGGCTTTTATTCATTTCTTTTCACTCTTTTTTCTCTAATCTTGCCTTCTCATTTTATTTCATTGAGTTGATCTTCAATCTCTGACATTCTTTCTTCTGCTTGGTCAATTCGGCTATGAAAACTTGTGTATGCTTTGTGAAGTTCTCATGTTGTGGTTTTCAGCTCCATCAATTCATTTATATTTTTCTCTAAGCTGTTAATTCTCATTAGCATTTTGTCAAACCTTTTTCAAGGTTCTTAGTTTCTTTGCATTGGGTTAGAACATGTTCTTTTAGCTCACCGAAGTTTGTTATTACCCACTTTCTGAAGCCTGTTTTTGTCAATTCATCAGACTCATTCTCCATCCAGCCTTGTTCCCTTGCTGGTGAGGAGTTGTGATCCCTTGTAGGAGGAGAAGCATTCTGGTTTTGGGTGTTTTCATCCTTTTTGCACTGGTTTCCTCCCATCTTTGTGGATTTATCTACCTGTGGTCTTTGTAGCTGATGACTTTCAGATGGGGTCTCTGAGTGGATGTTCTTTTTGTTGACGTTGAAGTTATTTCTTTCTGTTTTTTAGTTTTTCTTCTAACAGGCCCCTCTGCTATAGGACTGCTAGAGGTTCACTCCAGATCCTATTTGCCTGGCAATCACCTGCAGCAGCTCCAGAACAGTAGGGGTTACTGCCAGTTTCTTCTTCTGCTATCTTTGTCCCAGAAGGATACCCACCAGATGTCAGCCTGAGCTCTCCTTTATGAGGTGTCTCTTTGGATATATGGGGGTAGGGGAGCTGCTTGAGGAGACAGTCTGTCCCGTACAGGAGCTCAAGTGCTGAGCTGTGAGCTCCATTGTTCTGTTCAGAGGTGCTGGGCAGGTACATTTAAGTCTGCTGCAGCAGAAGTCATAATCTCCTTTTTTTCCCAGGTGCTCTGTCCTGGGAAGGTGGCGCTTTAGTTATAAGTTCCTGACGTGCTACTGCCTTTTTTCAGAGATGTCCTGCCCAGTAAGGAGGTAGCCTTGTCACAGTCTGCCAGCAGAGGCGTTGCTGAGCTGCTGTGGGCTCTGCCCAGCTGCTGCATAAACTTCCTTGCAGTTTTGTTATATAGAGGTATAATTAGAACTGCCTTGGTAATGGCGGTCTGCCTCAGTAATGGCAGACTGTGTAATGTTGGACTGCTTTGGTAATGGCGGACTGTCTCGGTAATGGTGGACTGCCTTGGTAGTGGTCGACTGCCTCAGTAATGGCAGATGCCCTTCCCCCAACAGAGCTGGACCATCCTGCGTCCAGCTGTGCTTGCTGTCAAACTCTCAATACAGAGCATTTCAGATTGCTGGTCTTTGTAGGGGTGGGACCCCTCAGCCAGATCACCTGGCTCCCTGTTTCAGCCCTTTTTTTTCAGTTGAATGGGTGACTCTGTCTCCCAGGCACTCCAGGCACCAGTTGAAATGGTTGTCCAGATTTGCATGAGTTTTTGTGCAGAGACCCGCTGCACTGGCCTCAGCCATGCTGGAAACTCACGGTGCTTTTCTGCCTGGGAATCTCCTGGTCTGTGGGCAGTAAAAATTCATTTGGAAATATAGTGATCACTTATCCTCTGCATTCTTGCTGGGAACTGCACTCCAGAACTATTCCTATTCTGGCATCTTGGATCTGACAAATAGTGCTTGTTTTAAAAAAAAAAAAATACTGTAATATATCCACATAATAAAATACTGATACTATTATGAACGATGTTTCAAATGATTATCTATGTTGCTAAAAATTTTTAAAGGTTACAAAGAAGCATATGTAATACAAAACCTTTTAAAAATATATTTATGTATGTTTATTTTCATAAATTCCTAGGTGAAAACATTTGCAAAATACCTGTTTCAACATTAATTATGATAATTAAAATTGGAATGAATATATTTACTGTTATCACTGAGTAAATTATGAACCAACTAGGAGATCAAGTAATATGTACCATTAAAAAATTTTTGAAGACATTTTTGTGAGGAGACTTTTAATTTCATTGGAAAAGATGAATAATTAACACTAAAATGAAGAAAGTATAAAATGTTCTTTTTTTTTTAATATAACAGAGGGGCAAATAAGATCTTATCTGGGACAAGAGAGAGTATAAAATGTTCTTATATGTGTGTGTATACATACAGTGTGATCTTACTTCTATTATAAATATATTAAAAACTAAAAAATATACATGTCAAAATACATATGTTGAAATCACTTTGTAGTAGAGGGATCATAGGTAAATTTTTATTCATATTTGTTGACACTTTCTGGTACTTACCATTTTTTTTTTACAGCTAGAAAAAAATGCTATTAAATGCATAAATATTCTAGTCATTGCCTTCTATTTTTCCCTTATTTTCTTTTCTTTTGTACTATCATGAAATTTTGAATATCTTTAACACAGTAGCACTAAGCAGCAGGAAGATCAGACCAATCTGGAAACAGTAACTATCACCTACAAGCACTGAGTACACCAACAAACATGTTCTGCATGTTAGTCATTGTAACATATCTTCAAAAAATAAAACTAAGATATGAAAACTCTTCCTAAGGAATTCACGGCATATTAGGGATATAAGCCAGACTATAATTTAGTTTTAGAGTAATAAGGGTTTAAACAAAGTGTAAAGGAAAGTTTAGGAGAAAGACATACATTCTTTCAAAGACTGGAGAATTCAAAAAGGAGAAGCTTTGCAGGGGATGACACTTTTAAAGGTGAGCAGTGCTTTGGTCATGATGAGGAGAATGGGGATGATGATGGTGTCTTACGTTAAATACTGGTTGGGATCCAATTTGCCTGTTTATTTTGAACATACTTTATCTTATTTAATCTTCACAATGGCTTTGCAGAGTAAGGACTATTATTATTATTTCATTTTTACAAATGAGGAAACTGAAATTTAGAACAAATAGACAAGTTTTCTGAGGTCATATACCTTATACATACTTGAGGAGAAATTCAGATTCAAATGTAACTGATTCCAAGTTTAATATATTAATCACTGCACAATTAACATTGGTTTGAATGTACAGAAAAACACCTAAATAAATCACTACTTACAGGTGGATCAATTCGATTCAGAAATTAAATATAAATAAAGTAGAACCCCATACAACAGCCTGTCGAAACCCAGATGTGTCATTCTACTTGCCAAATTCTATCTCCCTGCACCCAAACACATAAAGTTCAGGAGCTGTGAGGTGTGGCTTACAACACAGATTTAATATTGTAAGTTCACTGACATTTTAAAGTGCTTTTATCAAGTGGGTTCACAAATTCTACTGCCTCCGCCCAGCTAAGACTCACCACTAAAATTAAATCTGTTTGGAGATTTCAAGGATCTTCCGAAATCAACACCAGTGTTTACTAGTTGACTAGTTAACTAGTTTACTGTTTAAGCCATAGTGCCTAGTTCTGGGTTTTCTACAAATTGAATGATCCATCAATATTGAGAAACATTGAAGGCTTCAATCTGATTGAAAATTTGCTTATAACTTAACTGATAATTAGATACCAAGTTCAAGGCTTTACCCAGGATTTTAAATATTTAAACAGGTATTAAATAAACATACCTCTTTATTTATTTTTGGTCTACAAATTCTCAGTTTTTCACTGTGTGCCCAGTTACAACAAAGGTATCAGTCTTAGAGACACACTGGATGAGAAGTCAGTTGAGCTGAACCACTCCAAAGACTCCTCACTTAATTCCCTTTGCTGTCAGTTCATTCCCCCAAACTGATATGTGAAATTCTTGAGGGAAGCATAAAGCTCTGTTATTCTCTGTGTACTTGCTGCCTATAGGAAAACTGGGCTGTTTGCTCCATTTCAATTTTTACATATTCTAATTCTACCCTTGCTTCCCCTGGCTGTCAAGAGTCAGAGCCCTGGGGGAATTATTCTAGCGTACTTTCATTTGATTTTCAGGTAAAAAAAACTATGTCCCAGTAACTTCCTGAACCTCTAGTTGAGTATGAAATAGCTCACCTTTTCACTACTTCCCATTATATAAATTATGCCTTTCCTGCTGGAAGGAGATGATGATTCACCAAAATTAAATGCAGCTATTCCCAATTGCAGGCTTGTTATAAATAGGCAAGTGGATGTGTTATATTGTAAAGATTTTTAAAAATATTTTCCAAGAGTAAACAGCAAAAAGCAAAGCTGGGAAAATGTAAGGTAAAAGGAGAACAACAAAAAGCCTTTCTTTCTACTTTCAAACCACTATGAAGCTTTCTTCTACTTCCCAGTTGAGAATGTGGAATGGTTGGAAGCCTGAAGACATAGGGGTTATCAGTATTTAGAGAACCTGACTCTTACCCTTCACCAAACCAAGCATCTAAATCTCTCTCCATCCCCATTGCCATCACTCATTTCCAGGTCTTACCTAGGATACTTAATCAATCTCTGAACTCATACGCCGATGCCCACTCTTGCTTAATTATTTTCTATACTGTCGTCGGAGAAATGCTTCTAAAACAAAATCTTATTCCACCCCTGTACTTTGAAATGCTTCAAGATCCCTGCACTGATTTCACAATAAAGTTTAAACTCCTTCAGTTTGTGGCTCGAACAGAGTTTCTCAACCTTACCTCCTAGCAAATCCCAATCTCACACACTGAGCTTCACCCACAATGACATCTTGTATTTTCCTCGAAACCTCTATGTTCTCTCTTCTATTTACTCCTGGACTTCAAAGATGCTATCATTTTTGGAGCATTCTCCTACTCTTTAGCCTCATTATTCTTACTTATATTTCAGGTCTTAGAATACACACACACACACACATATATAAACATATATATATGTACATGTGTGTATATATATATATATATATATATATATATATATGTCTCCTTTAGAGAAACATTTTCACGCCCTCCCTGGAGTCCTGTAACTTCTGCTAGCACTAGTTAATTAATAACCTCATTATTCTTATTTATATTTCAGGTCTTAGAATATACATACATGGGTATATATATGTGTGTGTGTATGTGTATGTATGTATATACACACATATATGTATATATGTGTGTATGTGTATGTGTGTATATACACACATATGCACATATATATGTATGTGTGTGTATATATACACACATGTGTGTATATGTGTGTATGTGTATATTCTATAAACACATCTGTATAAACATACACACACATATAAACACACATGTATATCTAAAGGAGATACATATATACACACATACATATATATATGTATCTAAAGGAGATATATAAACGTGTGTTTATATATATGTGTGTATATATAAACGTGTGTTTATATATATATGTGTATATGTGTATGTGCATGTATATAGAAATCAACACCATATATATCTAAAGGAGATACATCTATACACACACATATATATACACACACATATATACACACACACATATATATACACACACATATAAACATGTTTTTATGTGTGTGTGTATATATGGGTGTGTATATGTATATGTGTGTATAAACATACGTGTTTATATATGTATGCATATATGTGTGTATATATGTGTGTGTTGATATTTGAATGTGTGTACTATGTTTATATATGTGTGCATGTATATATATGTGTATATATACACATACATATATCTACAGGAGATACATATATACACACACATATATCTAAAGGAGCTACACATATACACACATACATATACACATACACACAATAAACATATATACACATACACACATATATACACATATGTTTATATATGCGCATATATATAAACATATATGTTTATATATATACACATAAACATATATATGTTTATATATACACACACATATACACATATAAACACACACACATATGTTTATATGTGTGTGTGTATATATGTGTGTATATATGTATCTCCTTTAGATATATATATGTGTGTGTGTGTTTGTGTGTGTGTATATATCTCCTTTAGAGAAATACTTTCACGTCCTCCCTGGAGTCCTGCTACTTCTGCTAGCACTAATTCTGATATTGCACTTATTACGCTAACTCTGACATTGCACTTCTTAAGGGTTATTATTACTCTTAGCTCATTCTACCCACTGGATTGTAAGCTATGTAAGACAGACACTATGTCTATCTTATTCTTACAGTGTCAATCCTAGAGCCTGGAACATAAAAGTACTTAATACATATTTGTTGAATAAACATACAATATTGACTTTCTTAGTGGCCAGGGCCTTATGAGATTGTGGGATACATGTAGGATGTTACATCCTTACTTCACAGGATTTTGTTTACTTATAGAGCTTAATATTTGAATTATACTCTAAAACCAATTCCTTTTGTGGCGAGGAAACTTTACAGTTTTCCAGGTGCTTTCCATGCCACGAATTTCTCCCAGAAACTTTAAAAGCATAGGGCAGTTGCTATTATACCCACATAATAGTTAATGAAATTGAGCTTCAAAAAGGCCTTGTGACTTAATCAAGGGAATTTGAGTTGTGGGGAAAGACTTAAGACTTGGATCTTTTATTTCTAAGACCAAATATTTTTTTTTTCTTGCTACAGTTCACTGATTTTGTCTTGCTCACCAGTTTTGTTTGTTTTGGGTAAACATGCATCTGCATGCATAGCAGCTCATTTCCCCTCTCAATTATGTCTGGCGTACCTCATACTGAAATGAGTGCTCAGACAGCACATCTCCAATCAGAGCAGAGCAGGACAGTGAAGACACGTGGCAATAGGAAGTGATGTGGAATACTAATAAAGCTAGCCAAAGAAAATCTACAAAGTCAGCCACTTGCAGAAAATTAGAAAATGAATCTTGTTCCCTTAAATACTCTCTGGAAGCTACCAATTTTGTACACAACGCAGTTTAATAAATACATTACTTGTAAGTCTCCCTAAGTCTCATTCATTTATTTGACAAGTATTTAAGTAAATACTCTTTTATTTAAACTGGGGACATAAATAGATTAAATGAATAATTCCTAGCTTTTAGAAGTAGATGGTAGTGGAAAAGATCGACAATAGATAAGAAAATAAATAACTGAAGATGGCAATAGCAGCTATGAGGTAAATAGAGGGTGTGCGACAGTGGAGGCCTGTCTTATCAGTCTTGTTTATTCTTTCACAGAACCAATTTTTAGTTTCTTTGCTCTTTTGTATGGACTTTTTGGTCTCAAAATTGTTCAGTTTTATTTTAGAATTTTAGTTATTTATTTCTTCAGCTGGCTTTGAGGTTAATTTGTTCTTTATCTAGATTCTCTATTGCAGTTTTAGATAATTAATTTGAGATCATTCTAACTTCTTGATGAAAGTGTTCAGCACAGTCAACTTTCTTAACACTGTTTTAGCTGCGTCCCAGAGATTTTGAAATACATCTTCTTGGACATTTCAAGAAGCACTCACGGAGGATCCAAGATGGCAGATTAGACATAACTCCAGCACACAACACCCAGCGAGAGCAACACAGAAACCCAGAGATCTCCTAGCTCCGGCTGAGGTACCAGGTGCATTTCAACGGGTCTAGTCCGAGGGTGAGCAAAGCCCACTCAGGGCAGACCGAGGTGGGGAGGGGTGCTGCTTCACCCAGAAAGTGCATCTGACTGGTGAGTCGGAGGCTCCACCTCTGGCGCTCTGGTTCAGATACAGCGCTTCCCCAACAGCCTCAGCAATACACAGAACAGGGGATCTTTGCCAGTCAAGTGCCGGGAATTACAAGTGCAGCTTGAATAAGAGTCTGCAGACTGAGCTATCACTCCCAACCCCCCACCCCCAGAAGAAACACCACACATCTACAACCATCTGATCTTTGACAAATCCAGCAAAAACAAGCAATGGGGAAAGGACTCCACGTTTAATAAATGGTGTTGGGAAAACTGTCTAGCATTGTGCAGAAAGCAGAAACTGGATCCCTACCTGTCACCTTACACTAAAATTAACTCCAGATGGATCAAAGATTTAAACATAAAACCTAACACCATAAAAACACTAGAGGAAAATGCAGGCAAAACCATCCAGGACATAGGCATAGGCAAGGACTTCATGACTAAAACACCAAAAGCAATGGCAATAAAATCCAGGATAGACAAATGGGATCTAATTAAAATCCAGAGCTTCTGTACAGCAAAAGAAACCATCATTAGAGTGAATCGGCAACCAACAAAATGGGAAAAAATTTTTGTAATCTACCCATCTGAAAAAGGGCTAATATCCAGAACCTACAAAGAACTAAAGCAGATTTACAAGAAAAAAACAAACAATCCCATTCAAAAGTGGGCAAAGGATATGAACAGACACTTTTCAAAACAGGACATATATGAGGCCAACAAACATGAAAAAATGCTCATCATCACTGGTCATTAGAGAAATGCAAATCAAACCTGCATTGAGATATCATCTCATGCCAGTTAGAATGGCGATCATTAAAAAATCTGTAGACAACAGATGCTGGAGAGGATGTAGAGAAATAGGAACACTCTTACACAGGTGGTGGGAGTGTAAATTAGTTCAACCATCGTGGAAGACAGTGTGGCGATTTCTCAAGGATCTAGAAACAGAAATTCCATTTGACCCAGCAATCCCACTATTGGGTATATACTCAAAGAACTATAAATCATGCTACTATAAAGACACATGCACACGTATGTTCACTGCAGCCCTGTGTACAATAGCAAAGACCTGGAACCAACCCAAATGCCCATCAACGATAGACTGGACAAAGAAAATGTGGTACATATACACCACGGAATACTATGCAGCCATAAAAAATGATGAGTTCGTGTCCTTTGTAGGGACTTGGATGAATCTGGAAACCATCATTCTCAGCAAACTGACCCAAGAACAGAAACAAAAACACCGTATGTTCTCACTCATAGGTGGGTGTTGAACAACGAGAACACGTGGACTTGGAGAGGAGCATCACACACAGGGGACAATTGGGGGGATAGGAGAGAGACAATGGGGGGTGGGGGGAATAACATGGGGAGAAGTGCCAGATATAGTACACACCTAAGGTAAATAAATAAATTTAAAAAAAAAAGGGGGGTGTGTTACAGAATACGGTCAGAATGTTCCTCAGCTAAAGTGATGATTGAAGGCCTCTCTGAAGAGGTAGTATTTGGATCAAAATCTGACAGATGAAAAAAAACCTAGGTGAGACAGATGAGAGGAAAAAATTTCTAAATAGGCGAAAAAGCAAGTGAAGAGTCCGGACAGAAAAGAACATCTTAGCTGTTGTTTGTATATCTCAATGTTGGTGCAAATCCCTGAGAAGAGCAAGAGTGAAAGTCCTTTAGCCCTTCCAACCTAGAAGCAACTTATTTCTGAATATTTGGACAGGAATTCTGAGTCCAGTGATTATTGCATGTGACTTACCTTCTATTTTATTTGCTTGTGTGCCTCTTAATTTTGTTCCTTTGGAAGATACCCAGTACTCATCCACTCCTACATATAACTATACAGCATATAGAAGTGTATAGTTACATACATATGAGCTACAGAATATGCAAGCATGCCTAAGTTGGGTGCCTGTTTATAAACCAAATTCATTTTCAAAAACCTTAAGGAACCTTGTCATTTGGAGGTAAAGAAAAAGCAAGTAATTCTTCTACATTAAAACAAGTCCAATAATGTTATCAACACTATAATCAAGTGGACTGTATCCCTGGTATGATGGTTTAATATATGCACATCAATTAATGTGATTCGTCACATTAACAGAATGAAAGGTAAAAATCACACGACCATCTCAAAAGATGCAGAAAAACCCTTTGGTAAAATTCAACGTACTTTCATGATAAAAACTGTCAACAAACTAGGTATAGAAGGAATTTACCTCAGTATGATGGTCATATATGCCAAGTCCATAGCTCTCTTCATACTCAAAAGTTAAAAACCAAAAGCTTTCCCGCTAAGATGAGAAACAAGACAAGGATGCCCATTCACCACTTCTATTCAACATAGTACTGGAAACTCTAACTAGAACAATTAGATATGAGAAAGAAATGAAAAGCATCCAAATCAGAAATGAAGAAGATTATTTCTGTCTGTAGATGACAATTTTATGGATAGAAAACCCTAAAAACATCACCACAAAATGGTCAGAATAAATAAAATCAGAAAGTTGTAGGATTCAAAATTACCGTACGACAATCAGTTGCATTTTTATACACGAACAATGAACTCTTTTAAATGAAATTAAGAAAACTATCTTATTTACAATAGCATCATGAAGAATAAAATACTTAGAAAGAAACTTAACCAAGCAGGTGAAATATTTGTAGACTGAAAACCATAAAACATTGATGCAAGAAATTTTTAAAAGACATAAATTGAATGAAAAGACACCGATATTCATGGATTGGAAGACATAATACTGTTAAACTGTCCCTCATACCCAAGCAATGTACAGATTCAATGAAATCTTGATCAAAATACCAATGACATTTTTCACTGAAATAGAAAAACAATCTTAAAATTCCTATGAGACTGCAAAAGACCTCAATTAGCCAAATTTGCCTGGACAAAGAAGGCTGGAAGCATCACACTTCTTGATTTCAAAATATGTTACAGCTACAGTAAATAAAATGGCATAGTACTGGAATATACACATAGAGACCAATACAGCAGAATGGACAGCCCAAAAATAGGCACATGCATATTTGCTCAACTTGTCTTTGACAAGGGTGTTTAACATACACAATAGGGAATGAATAATGTCTTCAATAAATGGTTTTGGGAAAACTGGATATTCACATATCAAAATAAAATAAAACTTAACCCTTTCTTACACCATATCCCCAAATCAACTCAAAATGAATTGCACATGACTGGAAATTGTAAAACTTGTAGAAGAAAACATAGAGGAAACTCTCTTTGACACTGGTCTTGTCAATGATTTTGATATGGCACCAAAAGCACTGATAACAAAAGAAAAAATAGACAAGTAGGATTACAGCAAACTAAAAGCTTCTGCACAGCAAAAGGAGAATCAATAAAATAAAAAGGCACCATATGAAATAGGAGAAAATATTTGTAAGCCATATAGCTGATAAGGATTTAATATAAAAATGTATAAGGAATGCCTATAACTTGATAACAAAACAAGTAACAAAGAACCTGATACTTTTTCAAAGAGGATATATAAATGGTCTACAGGTATATGAAAAAGTGCTCAACATTACTAATCATAAGGGAAATGCAAATTGAAACCAAAACAAGGTATCATTTCACACCTGTTAGGATGGCTATTATCAAAAAGACAAAAGATAGCAAGTGTTGATAAGAGTGTGGAGAAAGTTAAACCCTTGTACACTTTTGTGAAGAATGTACAATGGTGTGGCCACCATGCAAAACAGTATGAATATTCCTCAAAAAATTTTAAAAACCCTATTATATATCCAGTAATCTCATTTCTGGGTGTATATTTAAATTGAAATAGGATCTCAAAGAGATATGTTCACTCATGTTTATTGTAGCATTATTCTCAATATTCATGATATGGAAACAAATGCTCATAGGTGGATGAATAGACAAAATGTGGTATATACAAACAATGTAATATTATTCTTTAAAAAAGAAGAACATTCTGCCATATGTGACAACGTGGATGAAACTGGATGACAATATGACAAGTGAAATAAAGACAAATCAGTGAAATAAGAACAGAAGGAGAAATATTGCATAGTCTCCCTTGTATGATGTATCTAAAATAGTCAAACTCATAGAAGCAGAGGTAGAATGATGGTTACCAGGGACTGGGAGGAGAGGAAATGGAGAGATGTTACTCAACAGACATAAATTTTCAGTTACGCAAGATGAAAAAATTCTGGAGACCTACTATCCAACATAGTACCTGTAACTAATACTAGATTGTTCACTTAGAAGTTTGTTATGAGGACAGATGTCAAGCTAAGGGTTCTTACCAGAAAAAAAGAAGGTAAAACAGGAGGACACTACTGAGTGATAATGTTTATCATCTTGATTATGGTGATAGTTTCACAGATACATACATATGTTCCAACCCATCAATCATATACATCAAATACGTGTAGTTTTTTGTATAACTATTATTCCTTGGAAAAGCTGTTAAAAATTAAATTCATAAATTCATACACACAATGACAACACTTCCATGATGTATCTCTTTAAATTTTCATATATTAGGCTAACTCCTTAAAGAGCAGTAAAATTATTTAAGACTATTTATTCTTCTATCTTAAAGGATATATAAGTCAGGAGACACAAGGAGACAGATTTTTTCTTTTCTTTTTTGTATGGAAGTGCAGTTTCCTGGGACACAGAATGTTAAATAAACTAAGAAGATCACAAAGAAAATATCCTCACAGGTGGGTCTGGATAAAAAGAGCTCAGATTTCCTGTATCTCATACTAAGCCAAAAGAAGTACACCAATCTCTAAGTTCATTTTTAAAGTTCTCATGCTCATGTGCATGGCAAGACACCATTATCTGAATTATTTGTTCAAATGGATTTTATTTCTAAACAATGAGAAAATAGGAAACAAGAAACTCCAATTTCAGTGTTGTACTTTATTATAAAATGGCATCATCTTGAACTTCTGCATCCTGAAAAGACTTCTGATTAGTTTCATTGCTTATCTACCAGAACCATTTGTAACCTTCAACCTTACTTGGCCAGGAAGGTCATTCTAACAGTTGCATAACCAAATGTTCAAGGGAGCCAGTGATCCGTCACCCTCCTACTGAGTTTAATCATATTCATTTTGGGAAACTATGTGCCTTGGGACTGTTCACTCTGTTGTGGTGCTGTAATTTATCATATGAGGCAAAGTATCCATTTATATACTGCCAGAAAATCCTTCAGGAAAAAAATGAGATAAATATCACATTGTTTCCAAACCTAAATCAATGTTTTCATCATTTAAATATGTCAAGTCTCTGTAATATGCAAGACAAGGCAAACAAAGAAAAAGAGAGAAATATAGCAAAACTGCATCTCAAACAACATTTAGAAGGGCATTTAGGGTATTGTAAAAGAGAAAACAGTTAAGTTTGTCACTTGATCCTAACAGCAATCTCGTAAAGTAGGTGTTATTTACCTCATCTTACTGAAAGAGAAGCAGGCTACAGGAGATCCAACAGTCATGCCAAGGCTATAGTGCTGGGAAGGAGCTTATGCTTTTCTCCCCTTTACCCCAAATAACTTATAATGCAATATGAAAGAAAATACGCAGAAATTACAAAACACCTGTAAAAATAATGTGTCAACAGGTATAGGAATAAAATTGGTGAAAGCAAGAATGCCTACTCATAGGCTTTTCATCTGTTTTTCTCCTCCCAGAGTGAGGAACTTCAATAGAGTTATGGGTTTCTGGGAAACCCTGACTATAGGAGACTCTTTTGTAAATTTTATTCTCAGGGCTGGTAACATGTTTTCCCTACAGAAGATATCTGTCCACTGAAGACCCTGACTCCTGATAGGCATAGAGACCTTGCAAGGCTTTTATTTATCTAATGCTATCCAGCATCCAGCTTAATAGTGTTAAAGAACAGCCATTTTATTATCTCTCATGATTCTCTGGGTTGACTGGGCTCAGCTAGATGGTTGTTCTTCTTCACACAATTTCATAATGAGCTTTAGCCATCTAGGGTCTAATTAAGCTGGAATATCCAAGTGGGCTTACTAATGTGGATGGCAGTAGATATTTGCTCTCAGCTGGGAGTTCAGCTGAGGCTGTCAGCTGAAGTGACATGGCCTTTCCCATGTGGGTTGAGTTTTCACAGAACAGCCACTCAGTTCTGGGTGGGGGGGTCATTTTGATAAAAACATTCCAAAAGGAAGTTGCTGACTCTCTAATATCTCAGTTTACAAGTCCCAGTATGCCACTTGTACTGCTTTCTGTTGGCTCTTCTTGATTTAGAAAGAAGAAAAATAAGTTTTACTTCTATATGTGAGCATGAGCATGAATACATAGAGAGAAAAATTGTTGGAAGTCATCTTTGGAGCCCAGCTCCTACAAAAGTTGTGCTTTTGACAGAGAAGCTATAGATGTGACCACCTCAAAATGTCCTCAAAATCTTCCTATTAAGGGACACTTGGTAAATATCATACATATTGAGTATAAAAGGGTCCTGTTGACATAGAGCCACAAATGATTAGAAGCAGATAAAAACATGGGCAACATTTTGGAGGAGTTGAAATTTTGATATTAATCTGACTGAGACGGTTATATACAAATTGAACAAACTCAGTGAGCTAATATTCAGCTACTGTTTATGTAATTCAAGCAAATCAGACCTTAGTCCACAAACTGATATCTCCTCAACTTGATGTTTTGAGCACAGAAAATGCAGTGTCTCTATGTGTCTGAATTTTATTGTAAAGAAAGCTGTAGAAAACCAGGCAGACTATATTTTTGGTTCTGTTCTAAGATGGATTAATCAATCACAATGAATCAATCTAGATCAAAGCTTTAAGGGTATCCAAAGAACATATTTGTGACAGATGGTGGACCAGATGACTATGCATTACGTTGGGGTCTTGCCAAACAGTCTTTTGAATACAATCTGTCCAGTGATTGAAAATGACTCATGGATTTATACAATGCATTATATTTACAATAAAACAAGAATAAGAAATATCTATAGATGCCAAAAATGTATCTTTTGTGGAGAAAAATTTTAGAACAATGCAAGGTTACATACATCCTTACAGCAATCTCCTATGGTTATTTAAAAGTCATGACCTGAGGCTGCACTGAGCACAGCTTTAGCATTTTAATAAGACAAGACAGAGCCAGAATACCAAGCAGGTGTGAAGCAAGCATCCTCTCTGAAACAGGCAGAGATGAGGGCAAAAGAAAGGGTGGGGAGGAAACAAGCCAATAAATAAAATTACTCATAGTGGATACGCTCAAGCAGGTCCAATCTCAAATCTGCTTTAAGAAATCAGATGCTGTGCACACAGAATGTGTACGAAATTTCTTTGCTTGATATTCTTAAAAGTAGTTGTGTGTAATTATTCTTTTTAAATACAGCATTTTGGAAAATTTGAATTGGTAGGAGAGCAAATTCCCTAAAATCCCACTCTAAAATAGTCCTTGTCATTCCTCTTATCATTCAGGCCTTTACTTGTTGGTTTATTCATTAATTCATTTATTGATTATAGAACAACTAGTTTCTTTCAACAACTATAACAAAGTCCAACAAAAGAGAGATCTCATTAGAATTACTGTTGTTTTGTTAAAGATTAGGTAGGATTAGAGGGTGAGAAATGGCATTGGGTGGGAGGAGCATCTGACTTATTTTAAGGCTTTTGATGCAATGCAGTTGATTATGGTTTTATTAAGGCATTATATACTAGGGAGAGGAGTTGGAGGTTTGGTAATTTATCTATAGGAAATTTCTGCACAAAACTGACCCAGTGAAACTTGCCTGGTCCATCTGCCTCCCCTGGACCCTCATATCACCAGGATGACAACATTCCCACAGGTCCTTCTGGATCCTGATCCCTATCCACATATTGCCAGCTCCCTCAAGGTGTTGCACAAGTGAAGAGTAGTCTGTCTCCATGGCTGAGACATGCACGGGTTTGGCTACGGTAATCCTGTGTGTGACTGGGAGGTTGTAGGGGACGGCCTTATATGTCAGGTTTGCCAGGAGTATTGTGCCTTTTCTTCAACACAATCTAGATGTTCTTAAATGTAATATGGGTCAGAAGGTAAATGAGGAATCAATCCTACATTCATCAATACCAGCAATTTATTACCCACTCCCCTCACAGTCCTATGTAAACTCCCAGTCTAGTGGTGGGTGTAAAGCCACCATTTCATCAGGTCTCTTTTTGCAGAACTTTAAGCCTCATTTCAGTCATAAAAACAAAAATAAAAACTTGTGACTTTGAGAAGAGGTAAGGCCCTTGGACTGCTATCATACACACACTGGGGACAGGAACCCTATTCAAAGGCCATCTCACTGCTGAACTTTAGCAATTAGAATGACAGTAAGTATTCTGTTTATGGAGAGGAGAGGAGGGAAGAATTCAGGCTTAACAAATTTTAATAAGGAAAATGCCTTTATTTCTAATCTTCCTGCTGAAGAGGCTAGCAGAGCAAACTGTATTACATTCCCTCTTTCTGCCCCAGGCACTGTGCATAGTGTGCAAGTAAGGGGAGCTAGCAGCTGACTGCAACAGCTGAGTCCTCCATGAGGGATTCACCAGGATTGAATCCCTCCAGCTCCCTGCCAGAGGAAACAAGTTAGAGACAGATGCATTCAGATACAACAGTGGGCAGGTGGAAGGAGAAAGAGGTAATTCCAAATTCAATATGACATTATGGTCACCACGCAGGGTTAGCATTTGGTTCTGATTTGAACTGGAGACTGTATGAATTGAAGATGCAAGAAATCATACTCAGGTCAGTAGCTTCCATTGGATGGATCTACGAATGCTGACTACCCTTCAGTTAACTCCCCCTGGGGAACGCCACATAGGAAATAAGACTTGCAGCAAACAAGCTGAAGTTCCAGTCACTCTGTTCTTGCAGAAGAAAACCTTTGCCCCTGAACACAAGAATGACTCCATTCTCAGAAATCTCCTCCAGGACATAGATAAGATGATGGCTTCCATTTGGCAGCTGGGAAGGATGTGAAAAGGGGTGCGGTCACAACACGTGCCTAAAGTAGCCCTTGTCACTGTCTGACAAATTCTTGTTTATTCATTTTTACTGCTTGTTATTTCCTCTCACTGGATGTAAATGTTAAGGGAACAGTGAAGGAAAGCAGTGAAAAAAGACAGGGCAATTTTTAGAACAATCTGGAACTAAGTCAACATTTACTAAATTTTGTTTGGGTGTTTCCCTTTTATGTTCTTCTGCATATACATTCACATATATTTGCAATTGTCTTATGCATTTAACTTTTTACATTTTTTTCTACTGAATATTGTAAGCACTTACGTAGCCACACAACTTTTATAATGATACATTTAAATGACTGCTTAATATTTCTTCTAGCTTAGTGCCATAAGTATACCACTATTTCCGGATATCCAATTTATTTCTAATTGGTTTGTTATAACACAACTTTTACCAAACATGTACTTTGATACCCTTTTGCATATAATTATTCTTACCCTCTTTTGAATTACTGTATTTTCTTAGAATTACATGACTAAATCAATGGATTTAAACATTTTTTGATCCTTGATTCATCACAACCAATTCATTTCAGAACATGTTCTACCAATTTAACTAAAGATGTGAGGTAATGCCCCATGGCATTCATAACTTGATTTTTTCTTCATTGTTTATATTCTCTCAATTATCTCCAACAATGAGGGTAGAAAAACACCTATTTTTATTCCTCCATGTGTTAAGTGACAACACAGATTCATCAGTTGTGGAGAAAGTTATACCTAAGATATGACTTGATTTACTAAGCTACCTTCAGGCCTGCATGTTGAGTTTAAGAAGATTCCAAGCTTGTAAGAGAAGGAAGGAAGGACTATGTGGGGCTACATTTCTGCCACGCAAAATGGCTGCCAGATGATTTGTTACAAGATAACCTTCTGCCCCATGTAGCTACATAACTTGAAAAAATTTCCAAGCTTTGCATGAGCCTTACCTCAGAGATTCATATTCATGAAAGAAATTTTCACTTTGCTTATCCGATTGTCCACAGCTTTGCTCAATCCTGAATGATACCACAAGAGGATACTTTGCTAAGTATCCCAGTTAAGAGTTAACCAAACAGAATGTGTTTCTATTTATCATGAGCTTAGAGCTTGAAGTCATCCTATGAATTTTCTTTGCCTTTCCCCTGAGGACCACAAAGGGCTTTGATACATTGATTTGTCTGTCCTTGGTGCAATAGGGGATAAAAAAACAGAATTATCTCCATTTTTTATGTTTGTTGAAAGTGAACTCACATGAAAACACTAGCTAGTATTTAGATTCTTCTATTTTTTAAGTCTAGGATGTATTCTATTTCATTTGTTAATTTTATTATAAATTTATAGGTCCTCAAAATTTCCTATTCCTAAACTTCATCAGTTTTGTTCAACTGCCTTTAGATCAAACAGTGACTACAATAGTCTTTTCTAACACTTGGCATTGAACAATGCTGCATATTGAACAAACTACAAATGTCTGAAATTTCATACAGTTTATTTTATTCAGTCCACACGTAGCTACTTTCTTCAACATAAAAATTAGGTACAATTTTACTTGCATTCCCCGTATTTATGCTCTTTGTGCCTTTTCACTAATTTTTCTTTGTCTCAGAATATTTGTTTCATTTTCTAATTTATTGTTGATTAGAGACTAAGAAATGTGAAAATGTGTCTCTACCAGTCTGCCAGAAACTGAAGTCTGAATATTTCCTCATTTTGTCCCCTCAGTGTGAATCATTTATCAGTTCCTCTTATAGGCCATTTAGTAACTATTTGGATAAAATTCAGTGTGAAACATTTCGAGATTTAGGAAACTCTTTAAGTCTTATCTTCTATACCTAGTTCCTCTTAACATTACAAGCTATCATCTTTAACTTCTATTTCCTTTTTCTTATTTTTTCAATTCCCAGGTTTCAATATTCTTTATCAATATTTATATTGATAAAAAATACTAATTCTCGAAAATACTGGGAAAAATATTACAACATTGGCTGATTACAACTTAAGCTTTCTCTGCTACTTAAGTTGCATATCAATAACGAGTTCTAATGAAATTTATTTCAGGCATGTCATAGCACAATAAAAAAATTTCATTATGCAGTAGCTATGATTATCTGGCTAAAACTTAGTTTGACAGAACAAAGTTAGCTAGTCAAAAAGAAATACTTTTGCTCATAATTGTTTTTATTGATTTTTCTGCCTTTTTTCCTTTCTCACTCCCATTGGAGCTCCCTCAGAGCTTTTTTGAACCTCATTTAGTTACTCCTGGCTAATTGCCTTTCTAGATATAAGTTGTGTAGGAAAGAACTCGTTTCAACATGGAAAAACATCCATTTAGTTTGTAAAGAGGCTAACTTAACTCTCAGCTCTCCAGGAGCTCAATCATCTGAAACTTCCACTCCAGTCAGGGACAAACACCAGGCAGCCCCAGTGAAACAGACAGCCCACGAAGTAGGAACAGACTTAAACACAATGAATGCAGGCTGGAAACGTCTGGGAGCAGCTGGACTTTCCATTGTTTTCCTGATTCTTCTTCTACTGACAGTGTCCTGACAAATTCCTAGGATAGTATTTGGGTTAGGGGGAACCAGGAGAAAAAACTTTTAAATTAGTCCTTTAATTGGTTTAATTCACATTAACCACTTGATGATACTATGAATTGTAGTGAATGAGAAGTGTGTAAGACCACTGAGCTAGATTTTATATTTTCAGGCAGCCCCAAAATAAGGTGTGAAACAATTAACCCAAAGCTAAATGTGGCAAAAGAAAAGTATTTCTAGACCAATGCACTATTTTTTAACATTCACCCATAGTTATCAGTATTTCATAGCACCTCTGCAAACACATCAGAGAACTGTAGTTTTGGAATTAGAGCCAGCTGTTTTTGTAACTGGAACACCATTTATGCCTCCTTCACAGCATTTATGAACATTGCATTCACATGATTGTCTGGTGACTCACTGCCTCTCCAGACTCTAAGATCTTCAACAAATAGGACCATATTTTGTCATACTGGCGGCCTTATCTCCAGTTCTGAGCATGAGTAGGTCAGAAATAATTATTTTTGAATGGGTGAATAGAAGTGTTAATGAAAAGAGTCAAACTCTGTAAAATATTTGAAGAAGTTTATTTTGAGCCAAAAATAAGTAACCACGGCCCATGATACAGGCCTCAGAAGGTCCTGAGAACATGTGCCCAAGGTGGTTGGGGTGCAGTTTGGTTTTATGCATTTTACAGAGATATGAAACTTCAATTAAATACATTGAAGAAATACATTGGTTTGATCTAGAAAGGTGGGATAACTTGAAGAGGGGGCTTCCAGCTTGTGGATAGATTTAAAATTTTCCTAGTTGACAATTGGTTGAGTTTATCTAATGACCTGGAATTAATAGAAAGGAATGCCTGGGTTAAGATAAAGGATTGTAAAGACCAAAGTTTTTTTTTTTTTTTTGCAAAGACAATTTATTTACAAACGTTAGTGATCAGCTGAGTGCTGGAAAATAATTGTTTACAAAATAAACTTTACACAGTTTTCAAAATCCAGAGGTCACTTTGGAATGAAGGCAACTGCTAGTCACTTCATTTAAACACTAATGTTTTTACTAAAGCAGTGTCATTTTTACCACTTTCACATATTAGAGTATATACCCAGGATTGTAGTTGAAGAAATAAAAGACAGCCACAAACAGAGAATTAGAAAGTCATAGAACAGCATGGTAGTCAAGAAAGTTCATGAAGCAAATATTTTTGAAGTAGTGCCTGAAAAGTTTGACAATATAAATGTTATATTCAATATTCTATGTTTTCCCTCATGACCCCAATGCAATATGATATTTCATATATACAAAGGTTTGTGTGTGTGTGTGTGTGTGTATATATATATATATATACACACACACAGCTTTCTACATTAACATCATAAATAGAAAAAAAATAGCCTATTTTCTTATTAATGACAAAAATGTCTTCATCGTGACAGCAGATTTTTTTATGTGTGCGTCCTTAAGCTTTTTGGAAATTAAGTTTATACATATGCAGGATTTTTTTTTCTATTTTCATATTCAAACTTCCTTTTGTAGTTTCTCTTTTATTGGGATTGAATCTTTTTTTTTTAATATATATACTTTTTATTGCATTTTAGGTTTGGGGGTACATGTGAAGAACATGCAAGATTGTTGCATAGGTACACACTTGGCAGTGTGATTTGCTGCCTTCCTGCCCATCACCTATATCTGGTATTTCTCCCCATGCTATCCCTCCCCAACTCTCCACCCCCTGCTGTCCCTCCCCTTTATCCCCCCCGACAGACCCCAGTGTGAGATGTTCCCCTCCCTGTGTCCATGTGTTCTCATTGTTCAACACCCGCCAATGAGTGAGAATATGCGGTGTTTGATTTTCTGTTCTTGTGTCAGTTTGCTGAGACTGATGGTTTCCAGGTTCATCCATGTCCCCACAAAGGATACGATGCAAGGCTGGTTCAACATACGCAAATCTATAAACGTAATCCACCACATAAACAGAACCAAAGACAAAAACCACATGATAATCTCAATTGATGCAGAGAAGGCCTTTGACAAAATTCAACAGCCCTTTATGCTAAAAACCCTCAATAAACTAGGTATTGACGGAACGTATCTCAAAATGATAAAAGCTATTTACGACAAACCAACGGCCAATATCATACTGAATGGGCAAAAACTAGAAGCATTCCCTTTGAAATCTGGCACTAGACAAGGATGTCCTCTCTCACCACTCCTATTCAATATAGTACTGGAAGTTC
>PVKV010014693.1:0-56482 GCA_004027835.1 Alouatta palliata | reverse complement strand
ATGAACATGGAATATTTCTCCATCTGTTTGTGTCCTCTCTTATTTCATTGAGCAGCGGTTTGTAGTTCTCCTTGAAGAGGTCCTTTATATTCCTTGTTAGTTGTATTCCTAGGTATTTGATTCTCTTTGTAGCAATTGTGAATGGCAGTTGGTTCTTGATTTGGCTCTCTTTAAGTCTGTTATTGGTGTATAGGAATGCCTGTGATTTTTGCACATTCAATTCTTTGGTTGAAAACATCAATAGAATATGGTTTAGGTGATAGGTAGGAATCTGGGTATCCTGAAAGATTTTTGGGAATTGTTTGTAAACTACTCAGCTTTTCTGAAGAGAAAAATTTGCTCCATGATTCTAAACCTTCAAATATGTGCATTCTTTTTATTTTATAAATTCGAATTTTAGATATTAATCTTAAAAAATAATTAGTTAAGTTCTTTGGACTTCTCAGTGCATTCATGTATATCATAAAATAATAAAAACAACTTACACTTAAAGCAATAGGGGGATGTATAAAAATTATTGAATATTCCATACAATGATATCATGTCGAGATGGAAGGTAGAATATTAACTAAGATCATTAAAGTAAATGTATGGCACATAAGTCTACACACATAGGATGAAATCAATTAACAGGCAGCAAAAAGGTTTATATAGTATTATTATATATAATAATTATATAATATATTATATATATTATATGTTATTATATAATGGTATATATATTATATACAATATATAACATATATAATATATAATGTATATATATTTATATTATATATTATAAAAATAACATGTCCGTCTATCTACCATATCTGAAATTTTAAGTTTCCATCTGGATGTTGCAATATCATCTAATGTCATATTCTTATCTATATCAAACTACTTAGAAATAAATAATTTGAAAGGTTGAAGACATAATTCTTTATCATTTTCTCTGATTTAATTATTTTTGACAATACTAATAAAAAATTCCAACAGTAAAGACATATCACTTACATAATTAAATATAATCATTTATTGTAATAATTTCCACTTAGTATTACTGTTTCTTTAGAAGTATCGAGAAGGGGTCTTAATAACAGTATTACAGAATTTAAATATTGGCTGACACACTTTTTTAAATGTGAAGGCAGAAATATTCATTAGCTTGCATCTAAAACCAGACTTTACACAGCTGAAAAAATAAAACTCAATATGATTGTTAACTCTGGTACCCAGCATTAAGATAACTTTACTTATCTGCAAACAGGTTTTGATCTTGTTGTAATATACATGTACTCATATATTAATGCTGCAGAACCCTATACTAAGTCAATTTTGCTCACACAAGTAGGTAAATATAACAAGATATATTTTAAAACAGAAGATAAATATATAAAATTTCAGTATCTTCTAAGTACAAATGCTCCTCAACTTATAGTGGTGTTACACCCCATATACCTAGTGTAAGTTGAAAATATCATCAAATGGGCATTTTGTTGACATAATGAATGGAGATTTTGTAGACATGATGAACACTTAAGCACAATATTCGCATATCTTGGGCAACCCAGTACATTCTTGAATGTCATTGTTCAGCCTTGTGATCCTGTGGCTGACTGGGACCTATGGTTTGCTGCTGCTGCCCAGAATTTCAAAAGAGTATTCTTCCACATACCACTAGCACTAAAAAAGACCAAAATTCAAAATTCTAAGTATGACTTCTACAGAATGTGTATCATTTTCACACCATTGTAATGTAGAAAAATCTTAAGATGAGGCAGAGGTAAGTTGAGAGCTGTCTGTAGTTAACTGATATTTTGTATCTGACAAATAAATTTATTATTTACATGATTTCTAATCCAATACCTTATTAGCATATAAGCCATTGTATTTGGAGAATAGTGTTTTCAAGATAAAGCACATATTCTAAGAAATCTAAAATGCTTAGGACTCAATAAAGGCATACTTTGTTTTATTGCACTTCATTTTATTGCATTGCATTTTTTGTTCATTTGTTTTACAAATTGAGCAAGTTCATCAGAAAATTTTCCAGCACCACGTACTCATATTGTGCCTCTGTGTCATATTTTGAGAATTCTCACAATATTTAAACTTTAATAATATATAATAATTATTATTATATCTGTTGATGGTGATCTGTGATTAGTGATTTTTAAATGTTGCTATTCTAATGGTTTTGGGGCACCACAAAAGACACTTATTTAAGACCACAGTCTTAATTGATAAATGTTGTGTGTGTTCTGACTGCTCTACTGACTGGCCCTTCTCCATCTTTCTCTCTCCTTCCTGAAGTATCTCTGTTCCCTGAGACATAGCAATCATAAAATTAGGCTAATTAAACTCCCTACCATGACCTGTAAGTGTTCAAGTAAAAGAAAGTGTTGTATATCTTTCACTTTAAATCGAAAGTTAGAAATTATTAAACTTAGTGAGGAAGGTATTTCAAAAGTCAAGTTGGGCCAAAAGCTAGGCATCTTGTGTCAAACAGCAAAGTTGTGAATTCAAAGGAAAAGTTCTTGAAGGAAATTAAAAGTGCTATTCTAGTGAACACACGAATGATAATAATGTAAAACAGCCTTATTGCTGAGATGCAGAAAGTCTGAGTGGTCTGAATAGAAGATCAAACCAGCCACAACATTCCCTTAAGACAAAGCCTAATGCAAAGTAAAGTCCTAAATCCCTTCAATTCTGTGAGGAAACTGAAGAAGAAAAATTGGAAGCTAGCAGAGGCTGGTTCATGAGGTTTAAAGAAAGAAGCCATCACTATAACATGGAAGTGCAATGTGAAAGAGCAAGTACTGATGTAGAAGCTGCTGCAAGTTATCCAGAAGATCTAACTGAGATAACTGATAAAGGTGATTGCACTAAATAACAGATTGTCAATGCAGACAAAGTCTTGTAATGAGAGATGCCATCTAGGACTTTCATAGTGAAAGAGAAGTCAATGTCTAGCTTCAAAGATTCAAAAAACAAGCTAACTCTCTTGTTAGGGGTTAACGCAGTTAGTGACTTTAGTTGAAGCCAGTGCTTATTTACTATTCTGGACATTCTAGGGGCCTTAAGATTTTGCTAAATTTCTGCTACCTGTGCCTTAGAAACAGAAAAACAAACCCTGGATGACAGTACATCTATTTACTACATAGTTTACTGAATATTGTAAGCCCCTTTTGAGATCTACTGCTCAGAATAAAAGGTTTATTTCAAAATATTACTGTTCATTGACAATGCACCTGATCACTCAAGAACACTGATGAAGATATACATGATTAATGTTGTTTTCATGGCTGTTTACACAATATCTATTCTGCGGCCCATAAATCAAGTTATGATTTTGATGTTCAAGTTTTGTTTTCCAGGAAAGACATTTCATAATCCATCAGTGGTTACGATGATGGATTCTGGCAAAGTAAGTTGAAAACCTTCTGGAAATAATTTGCCATTCTAGATTCCATTAAGAATATTTGTAATTCATAGGAGGACATTTCAACATTAAACGGCATTTGGAAGAAGTTGATTCCAACCCTCATGGATGATTGTGAGGGGTTCAAGACTTCAGTGAAGGAAGAAACTACAGATGTGATGGAAAGAGCAAGAGAAGTAGAATTATAAATGGAGCTTGAATATGTGACTTAATTGCTACAATCTCACAGCCAAACTTGTATGAATCAAGAGTTGCATCGTTTCATTGAGAAAAAGCAAATGGTTTCTTGAGATTAAATCTGCCCTTGGTGAAGATACTGCGAATATTGCTGGAATGACAACAGATAATTTAGAATATTTTGGAAACTGATTTAATAAAGAAGCAGCAGTGTTTAAGAGGATTGACTCCAATTTTGAAAGAATTTCTTCTGTGGGTAAAATGCTATAAAGCAGCATCATATGCTATAGAGAAACCTTTTGGGGAAAGGAAGAGTCAATTTATGTAGCAAACTTACTTGTTGTCTTACTTGAAGAAATTGCCACAACCACCCCAACCTTTAGCAATCATCAACATTGTTAGTCAGCAGACATCAATGTGAAGGCAAGACTCTCTACCAGCAAAGAGATTATGTCTCCCTGAAGGCACAGATGATGGACATGATGTTTTAGCATTAAAGTATTTTTTAATTAAGGTATATATGTTTTTTAAGATGTAGTGCTATCGCATTTAATAGGCTGCAGTGTAATGTAAACATAAATTTATATGCAATGAGAAGCCAAAGAGTTTATGTGACTTGCTTTATTATAATGTTTTTTATTGCTGTGGTCTGGAAACAAACCTGCAGTATCTTTGAGGTATGTCTGTTGTACTAGTCCATTTTCATACTGCTGATAAAGACATACCCAAGACTGGGTAATTTAAAAAGGAAAGAGGTTTAATTGACTCACAGTTTCACATGGCTAGGGTGGCCTAGCAATCATGGCAGAAGGCAAGGAAGAGCAAAGTCACATCTTACATGGATAGCAGCAGGCAAAGAGAGAGCTTGTGCAGGGAAACTCCTTCTTACATAATCATCAGATCTCATGAGACTTATGCACCATCATGAGAACAGCACTGGGAAGACCCATCTCTATGATTCAATTACATCCCGCTAGGTTCCTCCCACAACACATGGGAATTGTGGGAACTACAATTCAATGAGATGTGAGTGCAGACACAGCTAAATATCATTTTGCCCCTGTTCCCTCTCAAATCTCACATCCTCACATTTCAAAACAAACCATGCCTTCCCAACAGTCCCTCAAAGCCTTAACTCATTTCAGCATTAACTCAAAAATCCACAGTCCAATGTCTCATCTGAGACAAGGCAAGTCCCTTCCGCCTATGAGCCTTTAAAATCAAAAGCAATTTAGTTACTTTCAAGATGCAATTGAGGTACAGGCATTGGGTAAATATACCTATGCCAAATGGGAGAATTTGGCCAAAACAAAGGGGCTACAGACCCAATGCAAGTCCAAAATCCACCAGGGCAGACAAATCTTACATGTTAAATCAAATCTTAACAAAATGATCTCCTTTGACTACCTGTCTCACATCCAGGTCATGTTGATGTAAGAGGTGGTTTCCCATGGCCTTGGGCAGCTCCACCCCTATGGCTTTGCAGGGTACAGCCTCCCTCTTGGCGGCTTTCACAAGCTGGTATTGAGTGTCTGTGGTTTTTCCAGGTGCACAGTGCAAGCTGTCAGTAAATAGACCATTCTGGAGTCTAGAGGATGGTGGCCCTCTTCTCACAGCTCCACTAGGAAGTGCCCCATTAGGGACTCTGTGTGGAGGCTCCAACTCCACAATTCACTTCTGTACTGTCCTAGCAGAGGTTCTCCATGAGAACCTCTGCAGGCCCTGCCCCTGCAGCAAACTTATCCCTGGGCAGCCAGGCATTACCATACAATGAAATCTAGACAGAGGGTTGCAAACCCCAATTCTTGACTTCTGTGCACTTACAGGCTCAACACCACATGGAAGCTGTCAAGACTAGGGGTTTGCATTCTCTGAAGCCGTGACAGAAGCTCTACATTGACTTCTTTCAGCCATGGTTCAAGTGCCTGGGATGCAGGGCACCAAGTCCCTAGGCTGCACACAGCAAGGGGATCCTGGGTCTGGCCCAGGAACCATTTTTTTCTCCTAGGCCTCTGAGCCTTTAATGGGAGGGGCTGCTGTGAAGACCTCTGACATGCCCTAGAGATATCTTCTCCATTGTCTTGATGATTAACATTCAGCTTCTAGTTACTTATGCAAATTTCTGCAGGTGGCTTGAATTTCTTCACAGAAAAATGGGATTTTCTTTTTTATTATATTGTCAGGCTGCAAATTTTTCAAACTTGTATGCTCCCTTATAAAACTGAAAGCCTTTAAAACAGCACCCAAGTAACCTTTTAAATGCTTTGCTGCTTAGAAATTTCTTCTACCAGTACCCCAAATCATTTCTCTCAAGTTCAAAGTTCCACAGATCTCTAGGGCAGGAACAAAATGCTGCCAGTCTCTTTGCTACAACATAACAAATGTCACCTTTGCTCCAGTTCCTGAGTTCCTCATTTGCATCTGAGATCACTTCAGCCTGGACTTTATTGTCCATTTTGCTATCAGCATTTTGAGTAAAGTCATTCAGGAAACCTCTAGAGAGTTATCACCTTTCCTACATTTTACCCTCCTGAGCTCTCCAAAGTGTTCCATCCTCTGGCTCTTACCCAGTTCAAATGTTGCTTCCACATTTTTGGTTATTTTTCCAGAAGTGCCCCACTCTACCAGTACGAAGTTACTGTATCAGTCTATTTCCACAGTGCTGATAAAGACATATCTGAGACTGGATAATTTCAAAAGGAAAGAAGTTTAATTGACTCACAGTTCCACATGCTTGGTGAGGCCTCACAATCATGGTGGAATGCAAGGAGGAGCAAAGTCATGTCTTACATAGTTGGTAGCAAGCAAAGTGAAAGCTTGTGCAGTGAAACTTACTTATAAAACCGCAAGATCTCATGAAACGTATTTACTATCATGAGAACAGTATGGGGTGAAACTGCCCACATGATGCAATTACCTCTCACCAGTTTTCTCCCAAAGCACAGGGGAATTGTGGGAATTACAATTCAAGATGAGCTTTGGGTGAGGACACAGCCAAATCATATTTCCTGAATATCTTAATATGTAGTTCCCTAAACAATCTCCACACATGTTTTTAAATTATTTTATGTAAAATATATAATTGCATCTGCTATGGGCTGAGTAGCATCAACCAAAATTTCGTATGTTGAAGTCCTAATTCTCAGAACCTCAGAATGTGACTTTTTCAAGATAGGAACTTTAAGGAAGTAATGAATTTAAATGATATCATTAGAGTTAACCCTAATCCAATTTAATGGTGTCCTTGTTAGAAGAGAAGAGTAGGACACAGACAGGCACAGAGACAAGATCATGTGAAGAAAAGGGAGAAGACAGTGATCTACAAGCCAAGAAGAGAAGTCTCAAAAGAAATCAAATCTGATGGCACTTTGATCTTAGATTTCCAGGTTCTGTAACTTGTGAGAAAATAAATTTCTATTTTTTAAGACACCAAGTTGGTGGAACCTGGTCTGGAAGCCACAGCAAATGAATACAGTATTTATTGACTATTTGATAAATCCAGATGTTATGCTTTATTCTTTTTTCCTTTGCATTGTTTTGCAATATTTTCATGCAGATACTGTCAACATTATATAAAAATGGCTATAAGTATTGGTAACTTACCCAACATCTAGTAAAGATGCTTGACATATCAAAATATATAGTAATTTCCATTGTATTATCTAAATCTAAAGGCTACCTAATGAGAGAATTTTAAGATTACAGTGAATATGCTTCTCCAAAAAAAAAAAAAGGGGGGGGGTTGTTACTTACTGATTATCTGACCCAAAAAACTCTAAACTTTAAGAGCAGTGAAATAATGTGAGTTCCTTTTACTTAGGGCTTTTGTATGAACAAAATAATACCTGTAGTCCATTATGACAGTGTTTGACTGAAAGTGTTAGTAAACCCTACCGTTATTTTTGTGAAAAAAAATTAAGTGCTTTTCTTTACATTTTGTCTTTAGAAAAATTTTGATGCTTATTTCTACTTGCTTGAATTGTTAATTTTTTACAATAAAACATATAACATATAATCAGAAAAATACAACAAAGTTAGTGAGAAAAAAAACCCAAAAAGCTAGGTTACAGCAAGGTGTAAATTGATTCAATAAAAAATTGTCTATTATACACACACACACATACACACACACACACACATATTCCTCTGTAATTGATTCTAATTTTCTTCTTGTATTCTTAACTTGATTCTTTGCTATAATTTTCATCTCTTTTCCTTACCAGATTGTTTATACTACTTGGAAGTCTGTGTTTATTGCTTTTTCTGATCCTTTGCCTCCTTTAACCAATTTGATCCTGATTTTCTCCTTTCCATTTAAACAAAAATGAAATATATTTTCATTGCAGGCTAATTGTTACTAAATATTTTCTAGCTTTTTGTGGCTGGTATAATTCTATACCAGCTCTAGAGATTGCTATAGGATGATCTTTTTCAAATGTTAAAGATAGCTTTGCTGGCTTTTAAAATACTGTTTCTGTGATCCTAAATCCTAATGGTTGGTATTAAAACTGAGCATAAGTGTCCTAGATGCTACTGGCTTGAATAAGGTTTTTGCAGTTAGATATAACAGGCTACCTAAAGAACCATCTCAAATTAAGTATACTACACCTTGATAAAGAAATCCCTACGGCCGGGCGCGGTGGCTCACGTCTGCAATCCCAGCACTTTGGGAGGCCGAGGCGGGTGGATCACGAGGTCAAGAGATTGAGACCATCCTGGTCAACATGGTGAAACCCCGTCTCTACTAAAAATACAAAAATTAGCTGGGCATGGTGGCATGTGCCTGTAGTCCCAGCTACTCGGGAGGCTGAGGCAGGAGAATTGCTTGAATCCAGGAGGCGGAGGTTGTGGTGAGCCGAGATCTCGCCATTGCACTCCTGCCTGGGTAACAAGAGCGAAACTCTGTCTCAAAAAAAAAAAAAAAAAAGAAATCCCTCCACTCAAATAAATATTACATCTCCCTTTATTTTTGTCTACTATTTCATTTTTCAAATTTATAACAAAGGAATTTGATTTTTTAAAATAAGGAATTATTTTGAGCATATATCAAAGAAAATGGCATGCTTTTAATAAGATACTGCTTTTTCATATTGTATGCTATTTGTCTCCATCACTCTGGAATGGTTATAACAATGCATGTTATTTAAGAGAATAATTTACATAAAGGGCAATATGCTGAAAATCTTCAATCTTGTATCTGACATGTTTTCGGTTCTTTGTTAATTTATTTCTCTGTTTGGCTTCCTTTGCTTTTGCTTATTCTTCTTCCTTGATTTTTTTCCATGAACTGATAGTTACTGAGAGCCAACACAGATAAAACGTATTGAGTCTTCAGCTCCTAAGCCTTGCATAATCTCCTTAAAGTAATTTATTATTGTCAAAGTGAAACATTTTCCAGAGTAAAAGAGTCTAATGATTTGTATTTTGTTTTAAGAAAGAGTTTTGCTCATAAATAATGATTCAGTCCACTGTCTGTCCAGAAGAAGTGGCAACCATAACTTACGATTACTGTACATAGTGGCTATTACTCATACATCTAAAGCATATAGCTCATTGAATCTATTTTAAATATGCTATAAAACAAATACCTAACTTTCTTTTAAAAAAGGGAAATACTAACATTAGTAATGATTTGTTTGTGATGAGCCAAACAAGCTAAAAGAAAGGAACTGAAAGAGGTTATGTAATGCTACACAATGATTTACTGCAAGCAAGTCCACTACGGAGTGACAGATTCCTTTCATTGCTTTAATGTGATAGTTTGTTCCTTAGCTCTTAAGGTGGAATGGAGAAGTCAAAAAAGTTTATAACCTGTGTTATATCTACTGTAAAAAGATAAGAATTAATAGACATGCAAAAAAATGAAATCAAATATAAATCTTGTTTTTCCTTGGGCAACAGATAAATAAAAACAAACTGATTTGTTAGGGCAGCCTACATACATTTCATTGTGTTTTCATTAAAAATCTAAGATTGGAGAAAAAAGAGTAAAAAGATATGAAGAAAGCTTCCAAGAAATATGGGATTCTGTGAAAAGACCTAATCTACGTTTGATAGGTGTACCTCAATGTGATGGAGAGAATGAAACCAAGCTGGAAAAGATTCTTCAGGATACTATCCAGGAGAACATCCCCAACCTAGCAAGGCAGGTCAATATTCAAGTACAGGAAATACAGATAACACCACAAATATATTCCTCAAGAAGAGCAACCCCAAGGCACATAATCATCAGATTCACCAGGTTGAAATGAAGGAAAAAATCCTAAGGGCAGCCAGAGGGAAAGGTTGGGTTACCCACAAAGGGAAGCACATCAAACTCACAGTGGATCTCTCAGCAGAAACCCTACAAGCCAGAAGAGAGTGGGGGCCAATATTCAACATCCTTAAAGAAAATAACTTTCAGCCTAGAATTTCATATCCAGCCAAACTAAGCGTCATAAGCAAAGGAGAAATAAAATTTTTTACAAACAAGCAATTGCTGAGAGATTTCATCCCCACCAGGCCTGCCCTACAACAGCTCCTGAAAGAAGCACTAAACATAGAAAGGAATAACCAGTACCAGCCACTCCAAAAATGTACCAAATGGTAAAAAGCATCAACAAAATGAAGAAACTGTGTCAACTAATGGGCAAAACAGCCAGCTGGCATCAAAATGGCAGGATCAAATTCACATATAACAATATTAACTTTAAATGTAAATGAGCTAAATGCCCCAATCAAAAGACACAGACTGGCAAATTGGATAAAAAGTCAAAACCCATTGGTGTGCTGTATCCAGGACCCACCTCACATGCAAGGATACACAGAGGCTCAAAATAAAGGGTTGGAGGAAGATTTACCAAGCAAATGGAGAGCAAAAAAAAAAAAAAAAAAAAAAAAAAGCAGGAGTTGCAATCCTAGTCTCTGACAAAATAGATTTTAAGCCAACAAAGATCAAAAGAGACAAAGAAGGGCATTACATAATGGTAAAAGGATCAATGCAACAAGAAGAGCTAACCATCCTAAATATATACACCCAATACAGGAGCACCCAAATACATAAAGCAAGTTCTTAATGACGTACAAAGAGACATAGACTCTCACACAATAATAGTGGGAGACTTTAACCCTCCACTGTCAATATTAGAAAGATCAACGAGACAGAAAATTAACAAGGATATCCAGAACTTCAACTCAGATCTAGACCAAGCAAACTTAATAGACATTTACAGAACACTCCACTCCAAATCCACAGAATATATATTCTTCTCAGCACTACATCACATCTGCTCTAAAACTGACCACAATAATTGGAAGGAAATCACTCCTCAGCAAATGGAAAAGAGTGGAAATCATAACAAACAGTCTTTCAGACCACAGTGCAATCAAATTAGAACTCAGGATTAAGAAACGCACAGCTTCATGAAAACTGAAAAACTGGCTCTTGAATGTTTACTGGATAAACAATGAAATAAAGTCATAAATAAAGATGTTCTTTGAAAACAATGAGAACAAAGACACAACATAACAGAATCCCTGGGACACATTTAAAGCAGTATCTAGAGGAAAATTTATAGTAATAAATGCCCACATGAGAAGCAAGGAAAGGTCTAAAATCGACACCCTATCACCAAAATTGAAAGAGCTAGAGGAGCAAGAGCAAAAGCTAGCAGAGGACAAGAAATAACTAAGATCAGAGCAGAATTGAAGGAGATAGACACACAAAAATCCCTTCAAAAATTAATAAACACATAAGCTGGTTTTTTGAAAAGATCAATAAAATAGACCACTAGCCAGATTAATAAAAAAGAAAAGAGAGAAGAATCAAATGGATGCAATAAAAATGAAAAAGGGGATATCACTACAGATTCTACAGAAATACAAACTACCATCAGAGATTACTACAAACAACTCTATGCACATAAACCAGTATATCTGGAATAAATGGATAAATTCCTGGACACCTGCACCCTCCCAAGTCTAAACCAGCAAGAAGTCAAAACCCTGCATAGACCAATAATAAGGGGTGAAGTTGAGGCAGCAATTAGCAGCCTGCCAACCAAAAAAAACCCAGGTCCAGATGGGTTCACCGCTGAATTCTACCAGACATACAAAGAGGAGCTGGTACCACTCCTTCTGAAACTATTTCAAACAATCCATAAAGAGGGAATCCTTCCCAAATCATTTTTTGAGACCAACATCATCCTGATACCAAAAACCACAGAAACTCAACAAGAAAAGAAAACTTCAGGCCAATATCCATGAGGAATATAGATGAACAATCTTCAATAAAATACTGGAAAACCAATTGCAACAGCACATCAAAAAGCTTAGCCATCACGATCAAATAGGCTTCATCCAGGGGATGCAAGGCTGGTTCAACATATGTGAGTCTATAAACGTAATTCACCACATAAACAGAACCAAAGACAAAAACCACAGGATTATCTCAATAGATGCAGAGAAGGCCTTCAAAAAAATTCAACAGCCTTTTATCCTAAAAACTCTCAATAAACTAGGTATCAGTGGAAAGTATCTCAAAATAATAAAAGCTATTTACGACAAACCAACAGCCAATATCATACTGAATGGGCAAAAACTGGAAGCATTTCCTTGAAATCTGGCACTAGACAAGGATGCCTTCTCTCACCATTCCTATTCAACATAGTATTGAAAGTTCTAGCCAGAGTAATCAGGCAAGAAAAAGAAATAAATAGTATTCAATTAGGAAAGGAGGAAGTCAAATTTTCTCTATTTGCAGATGACATGATTGGATATTTAGAAGACCCCATCATCTCAACCTCAAATCTCCTGAAACTGATAAGCAACTTCAGCAAAGTCTCAGGATACAAAATCAATGTGCAGAAATCACAAGCATTCCTCTACACCAATAACAGACTTAAAGAGAGCAAATCAAGAATGAACTGCCATTCACAATTGCTACAAAGAGATTAAAATACCTGGGAATACAACTAACAAGGGATGTAAAGGACCTCTTCAAGGAGAACTACAAATCACTGCTCAAGGAATAAGAGAGGACACAAACAGATGGAAAAACATTCCATCTTCATGGTTGGAAAGAATCAATATTGTTAAAATGGCCATAGTGCCTAAAGTAATTTATAGATCCAGTGCTATCCCCATCAAGCTACCTATGACCCTCTTCACAGAACTTGAAAAAACCACCTTAAACTTCATATGGAACCAAAAGAGAGCCTGTATAGCCAAGTTAATTCTAAGTAAAAGTGACAAAGCTGGAGATATCATGCTACCTGACTTCAAACTATACTACCAGTTTACAGTAATCAAAACAGCATGGTACTGGTACCAAAACAGAGATGTAGACCAATGGAACAGAACAGAGGCTTCAGAGGCAACACAACACATCTACAACCATCTGATCTTTGACAAACCTGACAAAAACAAGCAATGGGAAAGAATTCCCTGTTTGATAAATGGTGTTGGGAAAACTGGCTAGCCATGTGCAGAAAGAAGAAACTGGACTCCTCCTGGCATCTTACACTAAAATTAACTCCAGATGGATTAAAGACTTAAACACAAGACCTAACACCGTAAAAACCCTAGAAGAAATACCTAGGCAAAACCATTCGGGACATAAGCATAGCAAGGACTTCATGACTAAAACATGAAAAGCATTGAAAACAAAAGCCAAAATAGACAAATGGGATCTAGTTAAACTCCAGAACTTCTGCACAGCAAAAGAAACAATCATTAGAGTGAACTGGCAACCAACAGAACTGGAAAAAAATTTTGCCATCTACCCATCTGACAAGGGGCTAATATCCAGAGTCTACAAAGAACTAAAACAGATTTACAAGAAATAAACAAATCCATTCAAAAGTACAAGAAAGAAACAAATCCATTCAAAAGTAGGTGGAAAGAAGACATATATGAGGCCAACAAACATATGAAAAAATGCTCATCACTGGTCATTAAAGAAAAGCAAATCAAAACCACATTGAGATACTATCTCACATCAGTTAAAATGGCGATCATTAAAATATCTGGTGACAACAGATGCTGGAGAGGATGTGGAGAAACAGGAACACTTTTACACTGTTGGTGGGAGTGTCAATTAGTTCAGCCATTGTGGAAGACTGTGGCACTTCCTCAAGGACCTAGAAATAGATATTCCATTTGACCCAGCAATCCCATTACTGGGTACATATCCAAAAGATTATAAATTGCTCTATTATAAAGACATATGCACATGTATGTTTATTGTGGCACTGTTTTACAATAGCAAAAACCTGGAACCAACCCAAACGCCCATCAGTGATAGATTGGACAAAGAAAATGTGGCACATATACACCATGGAATACTATGCAGCCATTAAAAACAATGACTTCATGTCCTTTGTAGGGACATGGATAAAGCTGGAAACCATCATTCTCAGCAAACTGACACACGAACAGAAAGTCAAACACTGCCTGTTCTCACTCATAGATGGGTGTTGAACAGTGAGAACACATGGACACAGGGAGGGGAGCATCACACACTGGCATCTGTTAGGGGGGAAATAGGAGAGGGACAGCAGGGGTTAGGGAGTTGGGGGGCATAACATGGGGAGAAATGCCAGATGTAGGTGATGGGGGGGATGGAGGCAGCAAACCGCATTGCCATGTAAGTACCTATGCAACAATCCTGCATGTTCTGCACATGTACCCCAGAACCTAAAGTGCAATAAAATATATATATATATATATAAAGTCTATCAAGAAGATAGAACAAAAGCCTTTATCATATTATTCTGTCCTCATGTCTTTCTTTGTAAAAAGATGGAAAAAGTTCTCCATAAATAATTAACTAATGAAAATTATTTATAGAAATTTTATGAGGATGATATCCAGAATAAATTCAGCAGGCAAGTATTTCATCTAAATATTGGTCATTTTTTCTTACTGAATTGAGTTAGAGCTGAACCTGACATATTCACTATTTGTCTAACATGTTTTATATATGGTTCTCACAGAATGGTGTTCATGATATTGCTGTAAATTCAGGCAGTTTGGGGATTCACTTCCATTATAGTTTCACAGACATTGACTTGTATTTAGAAAAAATGAGAATTTAGCATTAAAAAAAATGTGTTATTTGCAATTTATCCTTTGAGTTAAGCTCGTCATAATTTTGATCCCAAACAATATCCTGCCTCTGCCATGTTAATGTTATCCGTTATTCAATTTCCAGTTTTTAAATTTTACTAATATTTTGCTTCAATGAATTACACAATATTCTCTTTGTGTGCCTGCAAAATTCCAACTTCAAACAAGATCATTTTAAGTGTAAATAAAGTGTCAAATCATTTAAGTAGATTTTTTAAGATATTAAAAGCTCTATGTGATTTACTTTTTCTTATAGAAGTGTTTGCTTTATAAATAAGTGGGAAAAGAAACAACTAAATAGGCAACTGCATAAATAGTGGTGCATTTAAAAGATGGAAGGAGATGTTTTCATTGTACTTATATGGAGAGACCTCCTAAGACATATTCAAATGGTTCATGTAAAATAGTTCATTTCTCACAAGGCCAGATTTTCACAATTTTATTTTGCATTGACATTCCACCCCCAATTTATGTATTTGCATTAGTCATAATTTCTCCTGTCTCTTTATCTTATTCTTCCTTCCTTCATTCTTTCAACAACTATTTGCCTAGTGCCTGGAAAGTGCTAGGCACTGAATGACATACTGAGGTTGAGCAGTGAATAATAGAGAAGATGCTGGCTCTCCAGGAGCTTACGTTCTAGAGCTTTATATTTTTATGATGCCTATGAAGGCTCAGTTCTACCCTAGACTAAATGACTGAGGTAGATGGAGAGCTCTGGTATCCCTCTCCTTCTCCACTCATCTAATGGTCTTGGACATACACTTAAGGAGACCAAGGATGCAGAATACCCAACTCACCCTGCCATGCAACTTTGACCATGTAAATGATTGCTTGATGCTGACATTAATCTCCATGTGCACTCCCAATGCTCTTCCCTTTCTCAAATGAACTCCAGGCCTCTCCAAAGCTTAATAGCCCTGTTCTAAAATCCACTGGCTGGGATGCCCTAGTGAGAAAAGTGGACTTTTAATTTCATACCCACCAACATCACAGGGCTTGCTATAGCAGTCTGCCTAGTTTTTCTCTATTTATCTAGGGATAAGGCCTCTTGTACAACTGAAAGTGTGCATTTCTGAGGACTGGAGTCAACTCTTCTGTCTTTTGTTTGGACTCCTTCTTCATTGGTGACACATCACAGAAGCTGACATCCATCATGGACCTCTGAAGATAATCCAGATGCCTCTTTGGTCAGCTCCACTAACCAGCTGGAACACATAATTTCTTTCTCTCCAATCCCAACATCAATTAGTCACCCAAATAATGACCAGATGTTGCTAGTTTACTTGGAAATAGTGTCCTGTGGTTCTGGCTGATTCTCTGTCTCTGACGTCTGTTGGGAAGGATCCATCGGCCTCTTCCTTCCCATGCTGCATCATTCCAATCTAGCTACCAGGAAATTCTGTTGTGCAGTTGATAGATTTGATGTGTCTTCAAATCTGCACACCATCACCTATCTGCCTCTTGTTGCCTATTATTTTCCTTCTATTAATGAATTCATACAAATATTTACATTTATTTATAAGAATTATTGCCTTCTGTCCCTTTCTCATTCAAATGAAATATATTGTTATATTCTTCCTTAATTTCTTATTAAAGAAATTAAAATATTTTACCTATTCAATCCTTTGTCTTATAAATAACTATAAACTTCTAAAACAATTCTTCAAAATCTGATATTTTGGCAAATTATATTTCACAATTCAAGTAGGCATCCAGATATTGGTTTTCAATAGCATATGGTTGTTGAACATAAGTATTCAAAGACAAAACGTAGAAGTACAAATTTTTTTATCAGGTAAATAGATGGTCAAATTGTGGCTTAATTTCCAGAGATTGAGCCGGGCATGATGGCTCACGCCTGTAATCCTAGCACTTTGGGAGGCTGAGGTGGGTGGATCACCTGAGGTCACGAGTTCAAAACCAGCCTGACCATTATGGTGAAACCCCATCTTTAAAAAAAAAAAAAATTTCTCTCATATATATATATGAGAGAAAAAAAATTTCCAGAGATTGAATTGACTGCAAAAATTGAATTGGACTCTATTTTATTTTGCTTCATATATCTATATTTATGTGTGTATATGTATATTTTTGTGCTACCAAACTTGTTAAGAATATTCTTTGTGTAATATGCAAAATATTTTTTGGTCAATGAACACAACTGTTGGCTCATAGTTTAGTATTTAATAAATACATAGGAAATCCTAATTCATAACTCAAGATTTGCTCTTCTTTCAAAATTGCCTATAATTATTAGGTTTTACAGAAATTCTGAAATGCAGACTGCAAAATAACTATTTAAAAATGAGCAAAATACCTGTCTACTACTAGCATAAAATGTCCCTGACTCTGCTGAGTGATAGAGGATCCTGGGTATGCTTAGATTTTTTTTTTTTTAAGACAGAGTCTCGCTCTGTCACCAGGCGCTGGGCTTGGAGTACAGTGGTGCGATCTGCAACCTCTGCCTCCCGGGTTCAAGGAACTCTCCTGCCTCAGCCTCCCGAGTAGCTGGGACTACAGGCGCATGCCACAACGCCCAGCTAAGTTTTGTATTTTTAGTAGAGACAGGTTTCACCATATTGGCCAGGATGGTCTCGATCTCTTGACCTCGTCATCCGCCCACCTCGGCCTCCCAAAGTGATAGGATTACAGGTGTGAGCCACCGTGCCCAGCTGCCTGTGTATGCTTAGGTTTGTAATGAACAGCTTTAAGAAAATTTTCCAGTGGCTGTCTTGCTTTTTCCAAATATCAGGTTTCTGGGGTTAACAGTTTTTATGTTCAAAACATTCCTACCAAGTGAAATATATGTGGTGCACAGTAGAGACTGGAGTACAATGTGCATTTTTATATGTGAAAATTCTTATATGGATTTCAAATGTAGAATCAACTTGAGGTGGGCTAAGTAATACCAGAAAAAACTCTTAGCTATGGGAAAGAACAGAAGAACAGGTTATATTTTTATTTCTTTTCTTCTTTTTTTGACAGAATCTCTCTGTCACCCAGACTAGAGTGCAATGGCACAATCTTGACTCACTGCAATCTCTGCCTCCTAGGTCCAAGCGATTCTCCTACCTCAGCTTCCCAAGTAGCTGGGATTACAGGTACCCACTACCCACTGCAACGCCCATCTAATTTTTCATATTTTTAGTAGAGACAGGGTTTCACCATGTTAGCCAGGCTGGTCTCGAACTCCTGACCTCAGGTAATCCACCCACCTCAGCCTCCCCAAAGTGCCAGGATTACAGGTATAGAACAGGTTCATAATAGAAAGTTAGAATCAAATTCAATAAGTAGCTACTTAATTTACTAAGAAAATAAAAATAAGAACAGGAAATAAATGTGTCTGAATTTCCATCAAGGAAAACTTTAAAATGGAATATTTAAGTGCAAGTTACCTATAAAACATAATATGTATTTAAGAACATAAAAGCAATAAATGACCTCTGGGTTGATTGATCTATTAATTGTATCTTAAATAAAATATGTATGTAACCTCCTTCCTCTCATTTTAAAATAAAGTCAAAATACTCAACATGTTGTCAAATATAATCCCTACTAATGGTATAATGCAAATGACGCCAACCTGTCTTTTGAGCTAAGTGAATGGAACCACTTGCTGATTGAATAAATAAACACAGTGTTCCAGAAAACATATCCAGCTGAATTATAACATTTCTGAAACTTTCTTTTTATCTTTACACAAGACTAGGCATTGAGTCACACAACATATCGAATGCATCTTCTCTGTAGTGTACTGGGCAGCATTTTTTAAAAAAATTCTGACCGTAAGATCATCTTTGTGATTATAATGCAAGAGAGAAACAAAATCTGTTGATTTTATAAAAGGTACCTTAATGCAACATTTATTTGATTCATTAAAGTTATCTACATTTTGTTTCTACTATTAAACTCACTTAGAAAAATGGGCCAGTGTAGCACTTGAAAAAACAAAGCAGCATATATTCTATATCTAAAGTTTCATTTTCAGCTCCGAATCTTATCTATTAAAACTAGTGAGTCCCTAAAGTATAGAGATATGTGTGAATGGAGAATCAAAAATTCTTGATCCTAGTCCTGATTTTGCAAATGAGTGGAAGCATAGTCTTGGGTAGTAGCTTTTCTGAACCAATGTCTATATTTACATAAATAGGTGCTAGATTAAATAGTCTCACATTTTTCACATTCTTATTAACAAGTTCTTCCTTATATCTATGCTTAGTCTCTTTCCCCCTACTTTTTAAACATCTTTTATATCAGTAGAAATTTCAAAAATGTTGTCTTTCCATTATATCTTTATCATTCTAGTACAGTATTCTTCCTTATTCATCTTGTTTCATAATGAATACTTAGCATATTGATAAGTGCTTAGATTGCAAAACAGTCTAGTTCATTGCTTATTTGGAATTCTGATGCAGTTTTTAATATCGCTAAAATTAGTCATATATAATAAAGTGTTACCAAGTACCTGTTATGGGTAATGCATTGACTAGATGTAAAATTCCTATTCTTAAAAAGTTTAAAAATTTGCAGATGAGACAGATATACAAGTATTAATTTACAATACAAACGAAACAAATGAATGAGAAATAGTGGCACACACACAAATGTGTGAGCATTATGTTATCTATACATGATGAGAAATACTTCAAGAGAGAGGCATTTTAAGTATTCATCTTTATTAGATGCTGTAGTCCACTGCCAGATAGCCTCCTTATGAGCTAAGTGCTCATTCCTCCCAGCTACTGCTGCTAACTGCTCACATATGAATCCCTCCCCAGTAAATGCCCTAGGTCAAAGGAATGTGACTGGTGCAAGTTTAGGCCTCTTTTCTGCAAGAAAATCAATAGAAAGAAAGGCTACAGAGTTTCACCTATTGACCTGAACTCCCAAGTTGCCAGCTTAGAGTTTCCATGGAATTAAGTGGGACCTCCATTGCAATTGCATATCAATTCAAATCTCCCTTTACACAAACTTGAGTCCCTTACTTCCTTGCAGGTATTGATCCCAAGAAAGCGTTCTCCAATAAATCAAAGGCAAAACAATCTGCATCCGAGGCTCTGTTTTCTAGGGAACCTCACAAATGACATTAGTGCTAGGAGTAGTCCAAAAAAGTAAGCTCTAAAACGATTCTGGAACTGGATTTCCTGCTGGCTGGTTGGCAAAGAGGGTCTATGACCAGGAGTGAGTGAGGTACTCCGCATGCAGTAGAAGTGTAACTGTTAAAATTTTCACCAGTAGTTAAGTGGGTTGGGCTATAGAGTAATGGAATGCACAGGTGAGTACAATGTTAAGTCATTTGAGAAGTTTAGAAAAATCAATAGTCATACTAACTACAGAATTGGATGATTACTTTAGGGGTTAATAGAGATTTTGAATAAAAATAATGAAGGCTGAAGGTGATTAATCACCTGTTTAAGGCCAAATGTGAATCCAAAAGACTTAAAGGTGATATATAAAGGGACTTTCGTCTCCTTAAGCCCAAAAGTTAGTTAAGTGTAGGATCCAGCTCAGAACTTAATTATAAGAGTAGTGGAGTTCTAGAGAGGGTTGAATTTTCATTCCAGGAAAGTCTGCTATGCCACAATGAAGGCCTTTCAGAGGAGCTGTACACTGTGACTTGAAAAAGGACAACATGCATCTACATATTAATAAGTTCTGAATCCCCAGATCCCCCATAACCCTCTGGATTTGCAGAATTGGCTGTCTCTTCTCTATTAAAGAGTAGCATACTGTAATTTATGCATATTGATTAAAGTGATGTTCTCATCACTAAACACCAGCCTGTGAGAGCAGCAGAAGGGGGCTGTACCCTGTACTAAACACAGGCTGGTGTTTAGTGTCTGTGGCTTTTCTAGGTACACGGTGCAAGCTGTTGGTGAGCTGGCCATTCTGGGGTCTGGAGGATGGTGGGCCTCTTCTCATATCTCCACTAGTCAGTGCCCCAATGGAGACTCTGTATGGGGGTTCCAACCCCAAATTCTCTTCCATACTTCTCTAGCAGAAGTTCTCCATGGGGTCTCTGCCCCTGCAACAGATTTCTGGCTGGAAATCCAAGTGTTTACATACATTCTCTGAAATCTGGGCACAGGTTCCCAAACCTCAATTCCTGACTTCTGTGCATCTACAGGCCCAAACCACATGTAAATTTCCAAGGTTTTGGGCTTGCACCCTCTGAAACAATGGCCTGAGCTATACCTTGGCAACTTTTAACCAAGGCTGGAGTGACTGGCATACAGGGCACCAACTCCTGAGGCTGCACACAGGAGGGGAAGCCTGGACCAGGTCCAAAAAACAATTTTTCCCTTCTAGGCCTCTAGGCCTGTGATGGGAGGGGCTGCCAGAAAAGTCTCAGACAATGCGTGGAAGACATTTTCCCCGTTGTCTTGGCTCCTCCTTGCTTATGCAAATTTCTGCAGCTGACTTCAATTTCTCCCCAGAAAACAGATTTTTCTTTTCTACTGCATCGTTAGGCTGCAAATTTTTCAAACTTTCATCTTCTGCTTCCTCTTGCAAGTTTTACCACTTAGAAATTACTTCTGCCAGATACCCTAAATGATCTCTCTCAAGTTCACTCTTCCATAGATCTTACAGCAGGGACAAAATGCTGCTAGTCTCCTTGCTAAAGCATAGCAATAATCACCTTTATTCCAGTTCCCAACAAGTTCCTCATTTCTATCTGGGACCACCTCAGTCTGGACTTCATTGTCCATATCACTATCAGCATTTTGGTCAAAGCTATTCAACAAGTCTCTAAATAAAGTTCCAAACTTTCTCACATTTTCCTGTCTTCTGAGCCCTCCAAGTCTCCATGAAGTTCCAAACTATTCCACATTTTCCTGTCTTTTTCTGAGCTCTCTAAACTGTTCCAACCTCTGCCCATTACCCAGTTCCAAAGTTGCTTCCACATTATTGGGTATCTTAATGAGTATCCACTGTCTGCAGTACCCCTTTACTGTATTAGTCCATTCTCATACTGCTATAAAGAGCTACCCAAGACTGTGTAATTTGTAAAAGAAAGAATTTTAATTGACTCACAGTTCCACATGGGTTTTGAGGTCTCAGAAAACTTAAAATCATAGCAGAAGTCACCTCTTCACATGGTGGCAGGTGAGAGAATGAGTGCTGACTGAAGTGGGGAAACCCTTATAAAAACATCAGATCTTGTAAGAACTCACTATTATGAAAAGAGTATGGGGTAAACCACCCCCATGATTCAGTTATCTCCACCTGATCCCACCCTTGACACATGAGGATTATTACAGTTCAAGGTGAGATTTGGGTGGTGACACTGCCAAGCCATATCTCCTTGGCATTCTGGGGTCATGTGGGTACAGGGACTTACTTGCAGCACTTATTTGCCAATTGGCCTCACTTTACAAAGAAGAAATGACAGGTTTATTTCTGCTTAGGGCATGCCACCTAATTTGAGAGTAATCTGAGGATTTTTTAAAGTCTGTAATGTAGGTTTTAGTCCTGGGATACAAGGCTACTTCAGCATCTGTAAATCAATAAATGTGATTCACCACATAAACAGAATTAAAAGCAAAAACCATATGAACATCTCAATAGACACAGAAAAAATGTCGATAAAAATCCAACACTACTTCAAGATAAAATCCCTAAACAGACTAGGCATCAAAGGAGTATACCTTAAAATAATAAGGACCATCTATGACAAACCCACAGCCCATATCATACTGAATGGGCAAAAGCTGGAAGAATTTCCCTTGAGAACTGGAAAACGACAAGGATGCCCATTCTCACCACTCCTATTCAAAATAGTACTAGAAGCCCTAGCCTGAGGAGTCAGGCAAGAAAAAGAAATAAGAGGCATCCAAATAGGAAAAGAAGTCAAACTATCTCTCATCACTGACGATATGATTCCATACCTAGAAAACTCTAAAGACTCTGCCTAAAGGCTACTAGAACAGATAAATGACTATGGTAAAGTTTCAGGATATAAAATCAGTGTGCAAAAATGAGTAGTATTTCTACACAGCAATAATATCCTAGTTAACAGTCAAATCAAGAAGACAATCCCATTTACAATAGCCACAAGGAAAATGAGACACCTAGGAATACAGCTAACCAAAATGGTGAAAGATCTCTATAAGGAGAACTATAAAACACTGCTGAAAGAAATCAGAGGTGACAAAAATAAATGGAAAAACATTCCATGCTTATGGATTCAAAGGATCAATATCATTAAAATGGCCATACTGCCCAAAGCAATCTACAGATTCAACGCTATTCCTATCAAACTACGAATGCTATTCTTCATAGAATTAGAAAACGCTATTCAAAAATTCATATGGAACCAAAAAATAGCTAAAATAAGCAAAACAATACTAGGCAAAGACAACAAAGCTGCAATCATTACATTACCAAACTTCAAAGTATAATACAAGGCTACAGTAACCAAAACAACATGGCACTGGTACAAAAACAAACACACAGACCAATACAACAGAATAGAAAACTCAGGGGGAAAAAGCCACAAACTTACAAGAATCTATAATTGTTTAAATCTTAAGTATGTTCCCTCAATTTCACTTATATTTCATTCTATTTGGCAATGACTCTTCCACAGTTTTGTTAAAAATAAAGCCTTATTTTTCTGTTCTTATTTATTTTTATTCCACTGAAATCCCTGAGGAAAGTAGAGGCAGCAGTGACTTTAAAGAATAACTTATAATCACAAAACTTCACACTAAGTTTATCAAAGAAAAGTTTCTGTCAAATGCCATTAGTGTCACAGGATCCTTAGGGTATTACTTCACCATTTGGAAACCTCTGTGGCTGTCAGCTCCTCTACTTGAGTTTTGCTCATGCTGGCTGATCTCATTCTTCTCACTCAGCCTAGCAGGTTGCACTCAGCTAGCACTACTGGCATGGATCCCATGCCTGCCAAGGGTGAGCCAGCTGTGGAGCAACAAGGAGTGTGTGAGCAAGTGAGAGCAAGGTCCAGTCACTGGCAGAGTGGGTAGCTCCAGGTGCCAGCACAGGTGCTGCCTCTGTGCAAGGCTGCAGCTAGACCAGGCATACCACAAGTGGTTTCTGCTGCAGGCATAGGGGAATGAGGTAGCACCCAAAGGTTGGAGATGCCAGGAATGGTAGAACCCCAAAGAGGGTGTTACAGTGTGTCACAGCCCAGACTTGGGAAACCCAAGGTCTGGATCCCCCAGAAAACCATAGCTCTTCTCTCCTTCTTGCTACCCACAGTGCAGAGAGCAGGGGGGCATGTTTCAGTCCATTTGTGTGACAGTTCCTTTAGTCCTGTCACCCAGCTTTGGCCAGCAACACCTGGGCTGGCCCAGCCCTGCTGCCACTTCCCATCATGTGGGGCAGCTGCCCAGTGCCAATAGAGGGCGAGAGGGCTATAATGTTACAGCAGTTCTGGCTTACAGAACTCAAAAATCTGGGCCTCCAGAAGGGTTGCCACTCTTCACTTCCAGAGCCCAGGAGTGTGTCACTGCCTGTAGCTCAGTGAGCCTGCCAGGAATGTGTTACAGCTCCTTTCGCTCCTGCCGTTCAGTAGGTCCTGAGTTTTTGTCCCATGTCCAGGAGGAATGAGGTTGCTCTGACAACTGAAGGGTGAGCAAGGTGGAGAGGAGCTTTCTTGAGTGACAGAACAGCTCTCAGGAGAACTTAAGTGGATAGCTTCTTTCCACAGGCAGGTTGTCCCCATGAGTGTGTGAGCCTGGCTGAGTCTGAGAGTTTTATGTGCTCAGAGGGGAGGAAGTCCATGCTGATTGGTCCATAGGTAGCCATGGGTGGGCCTGTAAAAAGCATCATCCCATTGCCCAAAAGGCATCAATGAAGTTCTCACTCTGGGCCACAGACTCCACCCGGAACTGGCAGTCTGACTCCTAGGCTTCAGGCTGTCCCTGGCTTGAATGTGGAGTTTCATCAGGGACCTTCCCCTTCTCACCTAGGAACCTGTCTGCCTCCTGCAGCCATCAATATGCAATCCGTGGTGCCCAGGCTGTCCATGCTGAGGGGCACACACAGGTCTGCCCTGACCACCCCCACCCCAGTCTCCCTCACGGAGCTTATTAGCCCTCAAAGTTTTAGAGGAGGCCAAGGCAGTGGGCGGGGGGTAGGGAGGGGTGGCTGGCATGTCAGCACTTCCCTGAGCACACACACACCTAGCTGGGTCACAACAGTGCCCAGGCTTGTCTAAAACTTTGCTCTGCACTGTAGCAGATGCCAGGAGTGGGGAGAGGCCAGGAAGCAGGAGGAGGCCATCCTGAGCCTGTGGGGCAGGGAGCTTCATGGGTCCCGAGAGTGCAGCGATGCCCAGGTCTGGAGTCACAGGTGGGAGGCTGCAGCTGTGCCTGGCAGCACAGGCTCCCAACCTGCCAACTCAGTAGGGTGTGGGCTGCCACTGGGATCATCTGTTCCTGGTCCCCACTGGCTCCATAGAGTGTGCAGCCCCGGCCATACCTCCCCCACTGCAGCTGGTATCCCCACAGCAGCCACTCCAGACAGGCCACCGCTGCCATCATTATGATGGAAAATATATATATGTATTTTCTACATTTGTTATTTATTTTAAAAATTCTTTAGAAATAACTTTTATTACATGAATAGAAAAAAACATTCATTATAGGATTTCTAAGTAATACAAGTTAATGTACATGTTAATTCCTATTTAAAATATGGACATCTGAGTACATAATAATACAATTTTTTTTTTTGGTGATAACACCAATCCTGGATACTTAGATGAAAGTCGTCTTTTTTAACCAGAGAGGGAAACAAAGCAGAAGGAAAGCCGTTAGGGAAGAAAAATGGCAGAACAAGTTTTAGTTGATCTATCTTTATTGAATACATATGTATACACATACATATATACATACACACATACATACATACATGTCTACAGAAATAATTTTTTAATATACCTTTCAAGTAGTTTTCAGATGAAAACTTTGATGAGCTTTCAATGGATGAAGCAAATTCAATACACTGTAACCTTCTTCGTTGTATATCAGAAGAAGATTGTCATCTTTGACCAAAATTCATTAAGAATGGGTAAGATTTTCACAAAATGAAATATGGTTGATTAAAAACATTAATTAAAAACAAATTGAAGGAAAGAATATGTAAATGGAGGAAAGATAACAGTAGAGCAATCTGTTTCCTTAACTTCCTAGAAGCCAATGCCCTAATAACAGAATGTCCTAAACATATTAATGTATTATGCATGTATTCAAGATTTAGAAAATGTTAACCAATTTAAGATTGTTATTGGTGATTTATATTTATTATTCTCAATGACTGCAGTCCCTCAGAAATTTGTATGTTTAAGTATATCAATCCACATACAAAGAAATGAGTACACAATTGTGATTTTTAATATTTAATTCTCTCAACCATTGTGTTATTTTTCTTGTATGAAAAATCTATCTTCTGTTATTACTAAAGAACTTGGAACCAAGTCTTGGCTTTTTCAGGCATTTCACACTTCACTAAAATTTGCTAGAGTAATTACATTTGTAAAATACAAATTCATTAACAGTCTTGTTACTATTTGAATTATGAAACAAATGCTTTGAGGTATATCAGATTATGCTAATGTGTCAGTATTCCGGGGACAGCTAGATATCTGACTGTGTTACTTTAAGTAATTTCAGTATTATTTTTACTTATTCTTAATTTTAAATTCCATCTGTCTCAATATCTCATAGTTACTAATAGAATACAGAAGATGATGCAATCAAGAAAAGTGTTCCTTTTATTTTAAAGCCATCATCATTTATTTATCAAACAGGTCTACCAAGCATAGATTATAAATGTAACAGTTAAAATCTCACCAATAATTGACATAAAAAATTGAATCCAATTCTAGTAGATTTTTAAAAAAAATTATGACTCTAGAGACACATTATACTGTTTGAAGTTCCTCCCGTAGGGCAACTTTCATTTAAATGATTCATCTTCATTTGTTCCAGTTACAGGGAAGAAAGTATCAAAATACAGATTGACAGTCTTTATATAACTTTACTGCTATTTTGTGCTGACACAATTTTCTTTCAGCTAATTAAAACATCTAAATTGGCCCTAGCAAAATCAGCTCAGGATCACTTGCAGAAAAAAGTATGAAGAAGTTTGTTCATAGTGAAACCCATTTACTATTTTTCTTCTCTCTCTTACATTATGGCCATTAGAAAGGATCTAACTGTTATCATTCAGCTAGATGTTATTGTTTATTTATTGATTCAACAATGTCTGTTAATGAGGAGTTTGACTCTAGGCCAGAATTCTACATTTGCTATTTTGAGGCTGACTCTAGGCAGTTACCAGGCTTTGCCACCAGACTGATTGTATAGAGCGTTCATTGCAGTTTTCTGGAGGGAGCTGCAGTGAAGGACTCAGGACCCTCTGTGTGTGTCATGCTCATACGCACAAAAGCACTTCTAGTCCAGACACCTCCGTTCCGAGGCCTGTTTATCCAAAGTCTTGGCGGAAGTGACACTAATCCAATAGACCCATAGAGAGTTACTTTTAGATAAACACAGAAATTGACCTTTTTGGTCTTACAGCTTGAAACTTATATTTGTTTTATGGGAGATCCTTACTCAGGAAAGGGCCTCTCAGTCATCTCAAAAAGTATCAAAGAACTGAAACTCAGTAGATCACCAAATCCAGACAATGAGATGCAGGACCCCTCGTTCATCATGATTGTTTCCTTGCCTTTTTCTAGTTCCTGTTTTCTGATACACTGTTACATTTCATCCCTGCTATATAAATCCCTAGTGTTTGTCAATGGGGAGGAGGATTTCAGACTGAGCTCCCATCTCCTCAGCTGCCACCCCTGCTTAAAGCCTTCTTCTGTGGCAATATTCATCATCTCAATGATTGGTTCTCTGTGTGGCAAATAGCAGGACCTAGCACGAAGCCCTAGTGCTGGTAACAGGCACTTCTCAGAGACCTCCACTAAGATCTCTTCATAAGAAGTCTTGGCTCATGCACTTTTTCCACTTTACCTCACTCACTCCTAGTCCCACCACTTCTCTGTCTCCTGCTTATGGCCCATAAAGATACAGGAAGTTCTGGACTTCCGGCAGCAAGAAATTTTCTCCCATTTTTGCTGCATCCATCTGACCCTTGCCTGCTACTGTTTTATGGGGAAAACAGCATCACTTTTTGCCTCTTGCTTGTATTGTCACAGTTAAGTGAAAAAAGGCTTGATTGTTACTTTCACTTTGGCTCACAGTCCTTGGCCATCGTTAAGGCCATTGTCACTGACCACCTGGACACCTGATTGCTTGATAGTTAAGTACAGTTATGCTTCAGAAATGTGTTCTTAGGCAATTTCTTCATTGTACAGTCATTATAGTGTATACTTACACAAACCTAGATCATTGTATGAGCATTATAGATGTACTTACACCTAGGTTATATGGTATAGCCTATTGTTTCTAGGCTACAAACCAGTACAGCATGTTACTGTATTGAATGTCTTATACAAGTATAACACAATGGTAGGTAATTTTGTACCTAAACATAAAATAAGTGCAGTCAAAATACAATATGAAAGATAAAAAATGGTCCAACTATATAGGGCTTTTACTATAAATGGAATCAGTGGATAAGGGATGAGTGAATGTGAAGGCCTAGGACACTACCATACTCTACTCTAAACTTTATAAGCACTGTACACAGACTACCCTAAATTTATAGAAAGTATTTTTCTTTCTTCAATAATTAACCTAACATTATTGTAACTTTTCAACTTTATAAACTTTTTAAACTTTTATAACATCTTGACACTTGTAATGACACTTATAACACACATTGTGCAGCTACACGAAAACATTTTCTTTATCATTATTCTATAAGCTTTTTTCTATTTTTAATTTTTTTCTTTTTTATTTTCATTTTTAAACTTTTTTTGTTAAAAGCTAGGACATGAATGCACACATTAGCTTAGGTCTCCACTGGGTCAGGGTCATCAACTATCACTATCTTTGACTTCCAAATCTTGTCCAGTTGGAAGGTCTTCAGAGGCAATGACATGTATGGAGCTGTCATCTCCCATAATAGCAATGCCTTCTTCTGGAATAGCTCCTGGAGAACGTGCGTGAGGTTTTACATTTTTAAAAAATAAGTAGAAGTAGTATACTTCAAAGTAATGATAAAATGCACAGTAAGAAAGCCAGACCCTGTGGTGTGTACCAGCTGAGGTGGGAGGATTGTTGGAGCCCAGAAGTTTGAGTCCAGACTCAGCAACATAGGAAGACCACACCTCTAAAAAAGCAGAAATGTATAGTATAGGCTGGGTGTGGTGGCCCATGCCTGTAATCCCAGCACTTTGGGAGGCTGAGGTGGGTGGATCACTTGAGGTCAGGAGTTCAAGACCAGCCTGGCCAATATGGTGAAATCTGGTCTCTACTAAAAAAAAAAAAAATAACTGGGTGTGGTGGTGTGCACCTGTAGTCCCAGCTACTTGAGAGGCTGGGGCAGCAAAATTGCTTGAACCTGGGAGGCGGAAGCTGCAGTGAGCCATGATTGCATTACCGCACTCCAACCAGGGCCTTGCAGCAAGACTCCATGTAAAAAAAAAAAAAAAAAAAAAAAAAAAAAGATATAGTATAGTAAATACATAAATAGGTAACACATAACTATTTATCATCAAGTATTATGTACTGTACTTAATTGTATGAGCTATACTTTTATATGACTGGCAGCACAGTAAGCTTGGTTTTCACCAGCGTCACTACAAAAACGTAAGTAATGTGTTGCACCACAGCTTTTCAATGGCTGCAACGTCACTGGGTGATAGGTATTTTTCAGGTCCATTACAATCTTATGGTACCATCATCATACAAGCAAGTCACTGTTGTCCGAAACGTCGTTACGCAGAGTAGGACTGTATTTACCAAATTTCAGGGGTTACTTTAACTATCACTGAGTTTACTTTACCACTGTCAAAGATGCTTATGCTCGGAGATCTGGCCATTGCTAAATGTACTATTGTTCTCAACCATATCTGCATTTCATAATAATACTTTTGAAGAAATGTATTTTGAAGCAGAAAGAATAATCAAAGAGGATGGAATTTCAGGCATGCGATCACTGATGTAAGATTGAGGAACATAAACTTTGAAGAGCTGGAAGCTGAACTACATTCTTGTTCTTGGTTGAATACTTAATCTACTTACAGACAGAGCCACCTACAACTTCCTTTTCTAGTTAGTTACTCTTAACAATGCATCCTGGTATCTGCATAGCTGGACAGCCTTTTCATATGTGTACTCCTTATCTCTATCTTGCAGAGATAATCTGAGTTTGTAAATACTAACCCAAAATAAAAGCCAAAGTTCTTACAATGACCTAGGGCCATGTACCCATTTTGTCCTCATCTCTTAATATTTCTCTGGTCTTCTATATTATATTTGTCTTCTTGCTCAGCCTGCTTGGGACACACTTCTATCTCCAGGTCTTTGCACTTACTTTTCCACTGTCTGAAATGCTCTTTCCCCAAATATCAACTGGCTTGCTATTTTACCTTTATTCAAAATGGAAACTTCTGCACCTAACATACTCCGGCTTTGTTTGATGATGAACCTCTAATACCTAAAATAGTATGTAGCACATGAAAGGTGCTTAATAAGCATTTTTTGAATGAGTGAAATGAATAAATAACCTTACAAGTTAGAAAATTCAGAATATCATTTGAAATCATAAAAGCTATGACATATTGTTATTGAAGCCCATTTGTTACTTCAATGTAGATAAATAGTCTACATGATAATCCCTTATAATAGTGGAATTGAAATAGATAGCAAATTCCTAAGTTGCTGCCACTAGGGTGGTTCTTCAAAATTGCAGCTGTGGAAAGTAACTTATAGTTCAGAATTTCTGCGTACAGCCAAGGAATCATTCTGAGATCATATATGACCTAGAAGCAATGCTTTTCCTACTTAAAGCTGGAGCTGAAAAGAAGTTCTACTTTGGCAGCATAGTTCAGAGAGAGACACGACGCAGATCAGAGAGCACAGAGAACAGAGAGAATGAGCAAGCGCATGCAGGGCACAGAGTACATGCCTCCTAACAAGCAGCTTCAGGCAGCATTTGAAAAGCAAGCAAGCCTCCTTAAATTCGAGCACTCCATAGATTCATGGAAATAATTAATTAAAATGATTACTCATGTTTGCACCTTCAGCAATTTCATAGACACTAAAAATGAACTGAAGCTGGTGGTAAACCTAACACCTAACCTAGCTTTAACAGTCCAGAGGCAGTGACTGTGAAAGCACAAGACTTAGGACACACTTCCACTTGCTCTTTCCCATGCAGATTAGGCCTTACCTTAGTTATCCTTCACAATAATTTCACACAGTTGTGTTCTATATTGACTACTATAAGAAAAAAAAAGGTATAAAAAAGTAAATATCTCCCTCAAAATCACAATCTAGGAAGCAGTAAATTTACAACTTTAATCTGGAACCCTGTAGCGTACCTTATGGAAAAGAGCTTTCAAATGACTGGACAGAGAACATCTGGATCTGAGCAAGATCCTAATTGTGCCAGACAAAACATTTCTGTGATTTTCCAGGGAGGAGGAGTTATAAGAATACTATGCTCACAGTGTTTATTAACATTAATTAGTGGATATATTTTTGTTTAGTATATCCCCCAAGTTGGGGTTTAATTGTTTGCAATTAAATTTTTTGCACTCAGAAAGGCCTGAGTAAAAGTATTCAAAATTTGATAAGCAGTATTTTAAAATAATTTTCTAGATTTCCTAGGGATTTTTTGAGAAACCTTGATTATTGTGGAATGCTGTCTTTAGCATGAGCACAAGACTAAAATAATAAATTATAACCATCATTTATAGAATACTTACTAAGTGCCATGACTGTGATAAGTGTTTTGTATACATCATTTCAATAAATATGAATAACAACATCATAAGACAATTGTTGTTTAATAATTATTATAACCTCCAGATTATATGTGAAATTTGTGAGAGAGAAATAGCAATCTATCCAAAGCCTCAGGGATTCAAAATCAGTTCTGGCTGATTTCAGAGCCGCACCATTCACCAAAATGTCATCCTGCACAAAGGACAATAGAGTAAGTGTCATCAGTTCATAGGTTAGGATCATCCTGTGTCTTAGGAGTGTAGCAGAATGAGATCATGGATGTGGGTGAGCAAAGATGTTACATGACTATTATTGCAAACAGCTGTAATCCAAATTGTGGACCTGAAAGTATACTATATATTTCTAGTTGCAAAAGGTTCAACCAGATGGAGATTGTATGAGAGAGAGGATCCTGAGATACAGTTTGTTAAGATATGGTGGCTGGAAGACTACAAAGTTATTGGTCATGGATGCAAAACCACCCACCAGATTACATTGTATCCTTACTTTGATTATGCTTAATAAGCACAGATTGATCCCTTATATATCAAATCCATATTTCTTACAAGGAAACTAATTCTGAGTCTGCCTTTGAGATACACTTTATCCCTGATCAGTATTTTAAGCTCCAAATACCTATTTTATTATGTTAAAACTGCCAGAACTACTCAGGGCAAACTTCTCTTATCATAATGCAATCCACGTAAATCCAAGGATTTGGTACATAAAATAGTATGTTATAATATATTCAGGCTGCAAAAGGAATTTCAATACTGACATCCTTTATATGCACTCATTTACTCTTATTTTGTCTCCAGCTTATGCTACATTGCATTATCACAAAGCATTTAATATGTGCTGTCATTTCTCTTAAAAGAACATTCAAATGAATATAAAGCCTCATGTAAAAAAAATACACAATGTTTGTGCTGCTTTGAGAGAAAATTTAACAAATAAAGGAAATCAAGCAATGAAAGAAAACATTTAAACATTTTTTTTTTTTTTTTTTTTTTTTTTTGAGACGGAGTCTCACTCCGTCACCAGGCGCCAGGCTGGAGTGCAGTGGCGCGACCTCGGCTCACTGCAACCTCCGCCGCCCGGGTTCAAGCAATTCTCCTGCCTCAGCCTCCCGAGTAGCTGGGACTACAGGCACGTGCCATCACGCCCAGCTAATTTTTGTATTTTTAGTTGAGACGGGGTTTCACCATGTTGACCAGGATGGTCTCGATCTCTTGACCTTGTGATCCGCCCGCCTCGGCCTCCCAAAGCGCTGGGATTACAGGCGTGAGCCACCGCGCCCGGCCGAAAGAAAACATTTTTAACATTATTAGTGAGAGAAAGTGTTCCATTTCAATAAATGAATTTACATTTAGATATAAGAGTAATGGTAAGGCAATATAATTCCATTCTGAAACACTGAAAAGTGCTGTTTAAGATCTCAAAGCAGCAAAAAGGACAAGTATGAAAGCTCAGATTTATTTTATGGAACTAACTTTGAAACCAGACAGTATTAAGTCAACATGAAAACATTTTTGTTTCCCAAATAATGTTCATCAAATGTGAGCTGAGTCAGACAAACCTCAAGTAAAAAATTGCTCTAGGCTGGAAGCCACTCAAAGACAGGATCTGTTTCTTCCTTAAACTTATCAGAATAAAAGGAGTTGAGCTTGTTTTGGGTATGTGTAGGGTGTTCATAAATATGTTATCCAAGCTAGGATACCATTGTAAGTAAAAGGGGTCCTGTTCCAGGGCAAGAGCTGTAAACCTGGAATCCCAGGCAATCTGAAATTTAGGTCACCCTACTCGTAAGGTACTACATGACATCCATTGGAAGGATCTAAATCTTTTCCTCACTTATTTCTAAATGTATTCAATTTTTAGTCATGTACCACATAACATTTTGATCAGTAACAGATTGCATAGATGACAGTGGTCCCATAAAATTACATTGGAGCTGAAAAACTTCTATCACATAGTGACATAAAAGTCACAGTGCAGCGCAGCACTTACGTGTTTGGAGTGATGCTAGTGTAAACAAACATACTGAATTGCCAGTCATAGAAAAGTATAGCACATACAATTACGTACAGTGCAGAATACTTGATAACAAATGACTGTTAACTCGTTTATGTGTTTAATATATTATACATTTTGTTTTTTAAAACTGCTTATTAAAACTACTTATTTTAAAAACATTACTATATGTTATATAAACATATATTATTAAACTTATTTTAAAAACTACTTATTAAAATAATTAACTGTAAAACAGCCTTGGGCAGGTCTTTTAGGAAATATTCCAGAAGATGGCATTGTTTTTATAGGAGATGATTGTTCCTGTGTGTTATTGCCTCTGAACACCTTGCGGTGGGACAAGATGCAGAGATGGAAGACAATGATATTGCTGATCCTGACCCAATGTGCCTTAGACAAATTTGTGTATTTGTGTCTCAGTGTTTAATGTGAAAAGTTTTAAAAGTAAAATAAATAAATAAATAAAAATGTTGAAAATAAAAGATCTTATAGAATAATTATATAGATAAAATATTTTTGTATAGCTGCACAATGTGTTTGCAGTTTAAACTAAGTGTTAAATGTTAAGAAATTAAAAAGGTTATAAAGTAAAAATGTTACAGTGAGTGAAAGTTAATTTATTATTGAAGAATGAAAAATATATTTTTACAAATTTAATGGAGCCTAAATGTACAGTGTTATAAAGTTTAGAGCAGTGTACAGTTACGTCCTAGGCTTCACAGTCACTCATCGCTCACTCCCTGACTTACCCAGGGCAACTTCCAGTCCTGCCAGCTTCGTTTATGGCAAGAGCCTTAGATAGTTGGACCATTTTTTAGTTTCTATACTGTATTTTGACTTTTCTTTTTCTGTGTTTAGATACGCTGTTAGCACTGTGTTATAATTGCTTACCAAATGTAATACAGTAATGTGTTGTGGAGGTTTGTAGCTTAGGAGCAATAGGCTATACCACATAGCCTAGACACTTAGGCTCTACCATCTAGATTTGCTTAAATATAGTCTATGGGCTGGACACCATGACTCACGTCTGTAATCCCAGCACTTTGGGAGGCTGAGGCAGGTGGATCATGAGATCAGGCGTTCAAGATCACCCTGGCCAAGATGGTGAAACCCTGTCTCTACTAAAACCACAAAAATTAGCTGGGCACAGCGGCAGGCACCTGTAATGCCAGCTACTTGGGATGCTGAGGCAGGAGACTCACTTGAACCTGGACAGCAGAGGTTGCAGTGAGCTGAGATGGTGCCACTGCACTCCAGCCTGGGTGACAGAGTAAGATTCTGTCTCAAAATCATAAATAAATAAATAAATAAATAAATAAATAAGTTTATGATGGTCACACAATGAAAAAACATTGCCTAAATATGAATTTCTCAGAATGTATCCCTGTTGTTAAGCAACACTGTAAAATAGTCACAAGACTGTAAAATAGTCACAAGACTGTAAAATAGTCACAGAGAAGTGAAGAATTCTGGATAGATATTAATCCTGCATAAAGAAGATTTAACGTATTTCTATAGTGATTTTCACGTTATTGTTCTCCAAATAGGGAAGAGTCTAGTGCTGTATCTAAAATTGAGTGCTTTGAATCAAGAAGAATGAAAAACAGTATGCATAACTGTATTATACACAACAGTATCTATTAATTGCTGCACTTGACACTGAAAGTGTGCCATTTCAAACAGTGAAAGTCACAACTGTGCAAGGAAATGTTGACAATGCTATGATTAATCATTACTTCCATTATTAGTTTGCCTAGAAAAGGATTTCACGGATAAAAATGGCAAGTTTCTCCCACCAGAATGACAAAAATGAAAATGAAAGACAGTGCTAAATGTGGATGAGAATGTGGAGAAACCAAAAGTCACGTGTTACACTCTTGGTGGAGGATATAACTTGATGCAATCACTTTGAAAAACACTTTGGAAAATTAGTTGGCACAATCTGCTGATCACAAATATATCCATATCTTTTGACCCAGCAGTTTCTATTTGAACAGTAATATGTACATGTGTTCACCAAAAGACATATAAAATATTTATTACAGCACTATTCGTGATAGCCCCATACTAGAAACTACTCAAATGTCCAATGATAGAAGATTACAGAACAGATGAATTTTGATATATTTATACAATGAAATACTGTAGAGCAATGAGAATAAAAAATGTGGCAACTACTGTCAATAGTATAGCTCAATCTCACAATTATAATCCTTAGCAAAATAATCCAGACAAAAATGTCTATGACTACATATTGTACGATTTGTACGTAAAGTCAAAACCAGGCCAACTCAGTCTATGGTGTTAGAAGTCAGGAATACTATTAGACCAAGGGGTTAGTTTTCGCTGGAAGAGGTCACAAGGGAATACTTCTAAGAGGCTAGTGTGATACTGTTTCTTGATCTAGCTGGGTGTGTTCAGTTTGTGAAAAATTCATCAAACTGCTACATATAATTTGTGCATATTCCTTATGTAGGTTATGCCTCAATAAATATTATTTAAAAGAGGCAAAACTCAGTCCAGTACTGGTTGAAATGACAACAATTTCAAATTAACCAAATCTGATTTAACGATTTTTTTTTAAAGCATAGAAAAACATTAATTCTTTTTTAATCTTTGGGAAAAGCACTACTAGGCAAAATATGTTCTAAGGTTTTATATGATAGCTTGACAAGATTATTTCCAATTCTAAATCTCACTGAAAAAGAGAATCTAACCATATTTTAGAATAACTTTGGATTATAAAAAGATGTGAAAAGTATGACCCATTTTTTTTTTGTCATTTTATATATATAGTACTGGTGAATTTTCTTATATTTCCTTTTTATTTTTAAGAAAAAAAAGGTCTGCTTTTTGTGAAAAAAGAGTTTTTAATTTTAAAATATAATTGTCAGGGATTCAAGAACTGTTTTATAGACAGCAGAAATAAGAACGTTTTGAAAGGAACTTTTGGTTACTTTTAATGGAAAAGAAAAATTATTACCAGTGGTATTGTCTTTGACTGATGCCTTCTAAATTGAAGTTATTAGCTAGGTTTTACTCAGCCATTCACAATACATTTAGAAATGCTTTCAGAGATATTTTCTTTAATAAAACCTGGAACTGAAATCATACTTTCAATTTGCTTAACGTGTATAAAAACAAAGCTTTTGTAACTTCAAACTCTCATTTTTAAAATGCTTGTTGTGATTGTAAATTTGTATATCCCATGCAAGAAAATAATATAGAACATATTTCGATATTTAAGCCAGTCTTATCATGGCTCTCTTATATTTTATTCTGCTAGTTTTGTGTGCATTGCTTACCTCTCTTAATCATATGTTTTGAATTTTCTTAATATTGTAATGCATGCTATTGCAATATAGTTTGTATCCTATTCTATGTCATCATTGCATGCCACTAACAAGCTAATAGATATTAATTGCTTAATTGGTGTTGTAAACAGTTTATCTTATGTGTCATTTAGATGTCTGAGAAAGTTTTTTTTTTTTTTTTTTTTTGTACATTAGGTTCTGGGGTACATGTGCAAATCATTCAGGATTGCTGCATAGGGAAATACATGGCAATGTGGTTTGCTGCCTCCACCCCCCCCATCACCTAAATTTGGCATTTTCCCCTATGTTATCCCTCCCCAACCTCCCAACCCCCCGCTTACCCTTCCCTAGCACCCCCCAACAGACCCCAGTGTGTGATACTCCCTCCCTGTGTCCATATGTTCTCATTGTTCAACACCCTCCTATGAGCGGGAACATGCAATGTTTGATTTTCTGTTCTTATGTCAGTTTGCTGAGAATGATGGTTTCCAGATTCATCCATGTCCCTACAAAGGACACAAACTCATCGTTTTTTATGGCTGCATGGTATTCCATGGTGTATATGTGCCACATTTTCTTTGTCCAGTCTATCATCGATGGGCATTTGGGTTGGTTCCAGCTCTTTGCTATGTAAACAGTCGCAATGAACATACATGTGCATGTGTCTTTGTAATAGAATGATTTATAGTTCTTTGAGTATATACCCAGTAATGGGATTGCTGGGTCAAATGAAATTTCTATTTCTAGGTCCTTGAGGAATTGCCACACTGTCTTCCACAATGGTTGAACTAATTTACACTCCCACCAACAGTGTAAAAGTGTTCCTACTTCTTCACATCATCTCCAGCATTTGTTGTCTCCTGATTTTTTTATATGTATATTTTATTGCACTTTAGGTTCTTGGGTACATGTGCAGAACATGCAGGATTGTTGCATAGGTACATACATGGGAATGTGGTTTGCTGCCTCCATCTCCCCATCACCTTTATCTGGCATTTTCCCCATGTTATCCCTCCCCAACCTCCCCATGCCCTGCTGTCCCTCCCCTGGCCTCCCACAAGAGACCCCAGTGTGTGATGCGCCCCTCCCTGTGTCCATGTGTTCTCATTGTTAAACACCCACCTATGAGTGAGCATATGCAGTGTTTGATTTTCTGTTCTTGCGTCAGTTTGTTGAGAATGATGGTTTTTAACGATCGCCATTCTATCTGGCATGAGATGGTATCTCAATGTGGTTTTGATTTGCTTTTGTCTAATGACCAGTGATGATGAGTATTTTTTTCATATGTTTGTTGGCCTCATATATGTCTTCTTTTAAAAAGTGTCTGTTCATATCCTTCTCCCACTTTTGGATGGGTTTGTTTGTTTCTTTCTTGTAAATGTGTTTTAGTTCTTTGTAGATTCTGGATATTAGCTCTTTGTCAGATGGGTAGATTGCAAAAATTTTTTCATTCTGTTGCCGGTTAACTTTAAGGATTGTTTCTTTTGCTGGACAGATGCTCTGGAGTTTAATTAGATCCCAATTGTGTATTTTGGCTTTTGTTACCAGTGCTTTTGGTGTTTTAGTCATGAAGTCCTTGCCTATGCCTATGTCCTGAATGGTTTTGCCTAGGTTTTTTCTAGGGTTTTCCCCAAAATCTCCTTAAACTGATAAGCAACTTCAGCAAAGTCTCAGGATACAAAATCAATATGCAGAAATCACAAGCATTCCTATACACCAATAACAGACAAACAGAAAGCCAAGAAAGTTTTGATAATATTTGTGGTTGAGACTTTTCATTAGGCAAGGAATATATTATGACTTTTCCCAATTGAAATTATGGAATATAGACTCACACTATACTTGAAAACATATTAGGCAATTTATTTTAAAAAATTGGATCAGATCTTGAGAACAAAATGCATTCAAATGTTGTATAAAAATGGCACTAATGTTAAAAATGTATTTGCTCTATTATTGACTACAGAAGTGTATGCGACTTAGATTTAAAAATAGAAAATGTAAGTATTATAGATATGTTTTGGGAGCATAATTCTTAACTACAATATTTTAATTCCCTACAATATTTTGTAATGATGCTTCTCTACTTCTTGAGGGCTGTGGCAGGACTATGCACAAAAATTATAAAATATAAATTCTTGCATTAGTCAGATATAGGTGTATGTTTATCTACAAAAACATATCATACATGTTTGTTAATTGTCTAGCATCCTGAAGGATGCTAGAAAAGTAAAGCATAATTTAATGCATGATAATAGTATGAGTTAGAATACATGACATAAGGAGAAAATAGACCAATAGGATATTCAGAAGGACAAGAGAAAATGAATTGTGGGACTATGATTCCAAGCCTTGAACATCAGGCCTTATGATCTCATATCAATTTATGCATAAGACTGATGATTGAGAAGATTAAAAAATTGAGTGAACCCCACCCCATGTTTCCCCTCAAGATGGAAACAAAAAAATTGATTTTCCTGGGCTTCCTCAAAAAGAGGCCCCAATTGTCCCTTTTAATTTTCTCAAGCCCCAGAGAACCCCTTGGGTTTCCTTGTCCTCTTGTTCATGGAGCTTTCCATCCTAGCCAGAAAGAGCAGTCTTGAAGCCATGCCTTTTCTTTTCTCAACACCTTTACTTTGTTTTCTTAGCTAAGAAGTAAATAATTGATGAAAGAAGCCATTTGCTTTTTCCTTTTGTTTATTTATCTCAGTAATTTTAAGATAAAACTATTGCAATGGGAATGATTAGAGGCTTTAAGACTTTAGAAATTCATTTTTAATAGAGAAAATGTTACTGCTTTCAAAAAGAGCATTGTTTTATTTCAAGAAAACATGCCCTGTCTTCACAATTTTAGTCAAGTTGTTTTCTCCTACTTAAAATGTCTTTCTTTTGAGCCAATTACTTCCTTAAGATCAATTGCGAATAATTTCTCCCTATGAAGGCATTTTAAAATTGGCAATGTCACATACTTTGACATAGGAAATTATTTTTCCTAACTAGTTGTCAATGTTGCCATCTGTAGTTCGCATTGCAGAGGAGTAGAGTAGGCTCAGTCATCTTCTTTAACTCCAAATATGACTTCATAAAATCCCAAATAAAAGACATATACTTTGATGCACAAATACATTAGTTATTAGCCTCTGCCCAGTAAAGTCAGTATTCAGGAGATCAGATCGGAAAATACCCGGACCACCCTTATAAAAGTTGATATTGGTAAAATTAAAGTCTGACTATTTCACATTACATGCCCAAACATGTAGATATCATTCAGATTGGTAATATAGAATTCCTTCCCTACATATCTCAATTTTAAATTGTCTCATGAAAAAAATGTTTTGTTTTGAGTATTCATTAGAGTATGATATGCTAAACATAGATTTTTCTAGATTCCTTATGGTAAAACAAACTACAAAGCTGCATTTCAAGACTTTGTAGGGTTGGCTTTATTGGACTTCTACTTAGCTCATGGCCCTAGGACTTTGCTGAGATCTGCAGTAATGGAAGTCCCCCTATATCACATCTACCCTGTCAGATTTACCATGAACACAATGAAGTTTTGCCTTCAGGGCCTGTTACTCCCACGGATAACTTCCTAGTCCCTGAGATGAGCCCTCACACTAGTTTCATAAAGTACATTTCATAAAATTTCCAGAAATAAAATATTTTATCAACAACTTATTAAAGCCACTGCCTGAGTTCATTCCACCTCCTCCTTTGTCACGATTCTCTTCTTGTCTGGTGAAGTTAGTGTGGCCCCAGAAATGTTAGATATCTAAGAGGAATTTAGGTTGGTCAAACCTTTATTTGAAATTTAATGGGTTGTGTTGTGTAATAGCGGTCACCTCATTAGAAAATTTCAAAAATTTTGCTATTCCTAGCCATTTTGGTAAGTACTGTGCCAACTCCCCTGGTGGTGTTACACAAAGCTGCAGGGCGTGAGGTCATAATGTGGCCATAACTGGAAGAATGAGCGTAGTGGAAAACAAACATAGTTTGAAACATAGCCATAATTAGTCCTTCAACAACTCTTCTAACTATAAAACATGCAAAATATTTAGCAGACAATTCTGTTCCCATTGATGCCAAGAGAATATAGAAGTTTCTTTCTGCCAGGAATAAACTTAACATAGCAGAAATAATTTAAACAACAACAGGACATTTTCCACCCCCCATGGGAATATAGGGAAAAAGATCTATCAGAATTCCTGTCTTTGTAAAACACAAACCTGCAGAAGTACTATAAATAGTAAATAAGTGTGTGGGAAGCTGCATGTTTCATGCATTCCAATGTTTCAGATCATATCTTTGTATCCAACAGCTCTTCTGTTGCTGGACTTTTGGAGTTTCAGACAAAATACTGACTAGATTATACTTAAAACAGTAAATCCTGAAGAAGAAAGATGAACTACGCATAGCAGTAACAAGACTTTGGATTGTTTGATAAACCAATTAATGAAGAGGAATTCATCATGTCAATACACAGAATGTATTTAAATTTCTTGCTGATTCGACTTCAATTTGACAGGAATTGCTGATATTAACAGAGACAACAAGACTCATCCGTTACTGGAACCAAAGCATTGATACCGTACTGGCTCAATGTATGCTGTCGGTTTAAGACATACTTAAAATTAGTCATTCCAAGAAAACATAAATTCCTGAAATCTTACAGCTCATATATAAAAGAAACTTGATTGAGATTTTCCCAAATTTGACAAAAATCCTAAAAATTTATGTGGCATTACAAATTTTGAAGCTCTAATAAAATTCTTACAACTATCAGTAATAATAAAAACATTTAATTAAACATGCTATTCTCTTTATAGATAATAGAATACAATTGCTATCCTAGGAAGAGGTGTTCCTACAGAAAATAGTCAACAAACAATAGGCAAATACTGAGTTACTGCAGACTTTCAGTTTATGTATCAAGTTTTCAAATGTTAACTTGTGTGATTTATTTTTTCACAAAATAAATATTTTTTTTATAATATTGTATATATAATTGTATATTCTGTTTCTTAAAAAAAGGCTTCCAGTATATTTCAGGCCTCACTAAAACTAGATTAATCCATATATTTCAGGATCTTTTCTGCTATTAAAGAGGATGACCACATAATTTATTTTCTAAACATTAACATTTTTGAGTGAATGTTTTACATAGATGATTACAGGCTTTATATTGGAATAGCCCCTGGCAAACCGGAAGTAATATATCTTATTTTTAGACATACTCACAAGATAAATTTCTGATGAATTGTATAGACAGGAGAGTATTTGTCTCCTCTGGAAATTTGGTATGATTCCTTATTTTTCAACTATTAAGGCTATGTCTCATTATGTTTTTCTTCTTTTCTTAACTTTTTTTTTCTTTTTGTTATACTTTAAGTTCTGGGGTACATGTGCAGAATGTGCAGGTTTGTTACATAGGTATACATGTGTCATGGTGATTTGCTGCATCAATCCCCCCTACATCTACATTAGGTATTTCTCCTAAGGTTATCCCTCCCCATTCCCCTCTCTACAATCTGTCCCCTAGCTGCCCCAACCCCTGACAGGCCCTGATGTATGATATTACCCTCCCTGTGTCCATGTGTTCTCATTGTTCAACACCCACTTATGAGTGAGAACATGTATTTGATTTTCTGTTCTTGTGTCAGTTTGCTGAGAATGACGGTTTCCAGCTTTATTCATGTGCCTGCAAAGGACATTAACTCATCCTTTTTCATGGCTTCATAGTATTCCCTGGTATATATGTCCCACATTTTCTTTATCCAGTCTATCTTTGATGGGCATTTGGGTTGGTTCCAAGTCTTTGATATTGCAAACAGTGCCACAATAACCATACACATGCATGTATCTTTATAATAGATTGATTTATAATCCTTCAGGTATATATTCAGTAATGGAATTGCTGGATCAAATGATATTTCTATTTGGAGATCCTTGAGGAATCGCCACACTGTCAGTGTTTGAACTAATTTACACTCCCACCAATAGTGTAAAAGCGTCCCTACTTCTTCACATCCCCTCCAGCATTTGTTGTCTCCTAATTTTTTAATGATTGCCATTCTAACTGGCGTGAGATGGTATCTCAATGTGGTTTTGATTAGCATTTCTCTAATGACCAGTGATGATGATCTTTTTTCATGTTTGTTGGCTGCATAAATGTCTTCTTTTGCAAAGTGTCTGTTCATCTCTTTTTCCCAATTTTTGATGGGTTGTTTGTTTTTTTCTTGTAAATTTGTTTTTGCTCTTTGTAGATTCTGGATATTAGCCCTTTGTCAGATGGGTAGATTGCAAAAATTTTTTCCCATTCTGTAGGTTGCCGGTTCACTCTAATGATAGTTACCTTTGTCTATCCCATTTGTCTATTTTGGCTTTCGTTGCCATTGCTTTTGGTGTTTTAGTAATAAAGTCCTTGCCTATGTCTATGTCCTGAATGGTGTTGCCCAGGTTTTCTTTTAGGGTTTTTATGGTGTTAGGTCTTATGTTTATATCTTTAATCCAACTGGAGTTAATTTTTGTATAAGGTGTAAGGAAGGGATCCAGTTTCAGCTCTCTGCATATGGCTAGCCAGTTTTCCCAACACCATTTATTAAATAGGGAATCCTTTCCCCATTGCTTGTTTTCGTCAGGTTTGTCAAAGATCAAATGGTTGTAGATGTGTGGTATTAATTCTGAGGCTTCTGGTCTGTTCCATTGGTCTATTTCTCAGTTTTGGTACCAGTATCATGCTGTTTTAATTGCTGTAGCCGTGTAACATACTTGGAAGTCAGGTAGCATAATGCATCGCCAGTTTTTTTTTTTTTTTTTTTTTTGCTTAGCATTGTCTTGGCTATGTGGGCTCTTTTTTGGTTCCTTATGAAATTTTAGGTGGCTTTTCCCAGTTCTGTAAAGAAAGCCAGTGGTATCTTGATGAGTATAGCACTGAATCTATAAATTACTTTGGGCAGTACGGCCATTTTCACGATATTGATTCTTCCTAACCATGAGCATGAAGTGTTTTTCCATCTGTTTGTGTCCTCTCTTATTTCATTCAGCACTGGTTTATAGTTCTCCTTGAAGATGTCTTTCACATCCCTTGTTAGTTGTATTCCTAGGCGTTTATTCTCTTTGTAGCAATTGTGAATGGGAGTTCACTCATGATTTGTCTCTCTGTTTGTCTGTTATTGTTGTATAGGAATGCTTGTGATTTCTGCACATTGATTTTGTATTCTGAGATTTTGGTGAAGTTTCTCATCAGCTTAAGGAGATTTTGGGCTGAGAAGATGGGGTTTTCTAAATATACAATTATGTCATCTGCAAATAGAGACAATTTGACTTCCTCTTTTCCTAATTGAATACCTTTATTTCTTTTCCTTGCCTGATTGCCCTGGCCAGAACTTCCAAAACTATGTTAAATAGGAGTGGTGAGAGAGGCCATCCTTGTCTTCTGCTGGTCTTCAAAGGGAATGCTTCCAGTTTTTGCCCAATCAGTATGATATTGGCAGTGGGTTTGTCATAAATAGCTCTTAGTATTTTGAGATACATTCCATCGATACCTAGTTTATTGAGAGTTTTTGGCATAAAGGGCTTTTGAATTTTGTTGAAGGCTTTCTCTGCATCTATTGAGATGATCATGTGGTTTTTGTCTTCGGTTCTGTTTATGTGATGAATTACATTTATAGATTTGTATATGTTGAACTAGCCTTGCATGCTAGGGATGAAGCGGACTTGATCATGATGAATACACTTTTTGATGTGCTGTTGGATTGGGTTTACCAGTATTTTATTGAGGATTTTTGCATGAATGTTCATCATGGACGTTGGCCTGAAATTTTGTTTTTTAGTTGTGTCTCTTCCAGGTTTTGGTATCAGGATGATGCTTTCTGCATTGTTTGGAATAATTTCAGAAGAAATGGTAACAGCTCCTCTTTGTACCTCTGGTAGAATTTGGCAGCAGTGAACTCTTCTGGTCCTGGACTTTTTTTGGGATTGGTAGGCTCTTAATTGCTTTCTCAACTTCAGACCTTGTTAGTGATCTATTCAGGGATTCAACTTCTTCCTGCTTTAGTCTTGGGAGGATGTAAGCATCTAGGAATTTATCCATTTCTTCTAGATTTACTGTTTTATTTGCAGAGAGGTGTTTGTAGTAATCTATGATGGTAGCTTGTATTTCTAAGGAATTGGTGATGATATCCCTTTTATCATTTTTCATTTTATCTATTTGAATCTTCTCTATTTTATTAGTCCAGCTAGTGGTGTATCTATTTTGTTGATCTTTTAAAAAAAATCATCTCCTGGATTTATTGATTTTTTTTTCATATGGAGTCTTGCTCTGTACTCAGGCTGGAGTGCAATGGCATGCTCATGGCTCACTGCAACCTCCACCTCTCCTGGTTCAAGCAATTCTCCTGCCTCAGCCTCCCAAGTAGCTGGAGTTACAGGTGCACACCACCACACCCAGCAAATTTTTGTATTTTTAAGTTGAGACTGGGTTTCATCATGTTGGTCAGGCTGGTCTCGAACCCCTAATCTTGTGATCTGCCTGCCTCAGCCTCCCAAAGTGCTGGGATTACAGGCTTGAGCCACCATGCCTAGCTGATTTATTGATTTTTTAAAGGGTTTTTTGTGTGTCTATTTCCTTCAGTTCTGCTCTGATCTTAGTTATTTCTTGTGTTCTGCTAGCTTTTGAGTTTGTGTGATTTTGCTCCTCTAGTACTTTTAATCATGAATTTAGGATGTTGATTTTAGATCTTTCCTCGTTTCTCATGTGCACCCTTAGTTCTACAAATTTCCCCCTAGACACTGCTTTAAATGTGTCCCAGAGATTCTGGTATGTTGTGTCTTTGTCTTCATTGGTTTTGAAGAATATCTTTATTTCTGCCTTCATTTCATTATTTATCCAGTAGTCATTCAGGAGCAGATTGTCCAGTTTCCATGTAGTTGTGTGGTTTTGAGTGAGTTTCTTAATCCTGAGTTCTAATTTGATTGCAATGTGGTCTGAGAGACTGTTTGTTGTGATTTCCATTCTTTTGCATTTGCTGAGGAGTGATTTACTTCCAATGATGTGGTCGGTTTTAGAATAAGTGCATTGTGGTGCTGAGAAGAATGTATATTCTGTGCATTTGGGGTGGAGAGTTCTGTAGATGTCTATTAGGTCTGCTTGGTCCTGATGTGAGTTCAAATCCTGGATATCCTTGTTAATTTTCTGTCTCATTGATCTGTCTAATATTGACAGTGGAGTGTTAAAGTCTTCCACTATTAATGTGTGGGAATCTAAGTCCCTTTGTTGGTCATTAAGCACTTGCTTTATGTATTTGAGTGCTCCTGTATTGGGTGCATATACATTTAGCATAGTTACCTCTTCTTGTTGCATTGATCCCTTTACCATTTTGTAATGGCCTTCTTTGTCTCTTTTGATCTTTGTGGTTTAAAGCCTGTTTTATCAGAGACTAGGATTGCAACACCTGTTTTTTTTTTTTTTTTTCCACTCCATTTGCTTGGTAAATCTTCCTCCATCCCTTTATTTTGAGACTATGAGTGTCTGCACATGAGATGGGTCTCCTGAATACAGCACACTGATGGGTCATGACTCTTTAACCAATTTGCCAGTCTATGTCTTTTGATTGGGGTATTTAGCTCATTTACATTTAAGGTTAATATTGTTATGTGTGAATTTGATTCTGCCATTTCAGTACTAGCTGGTTGTTTTGTCTATTAGTTGATGCAGTTTCTTCATAGTGTTGATGATCTTTACAATTTGGTATGATGTTTCAGTAGCTGGTACTGGTTGTTCCTTTCCATGTTTAGTGCTTCCTTCAGGAGCTCTTGTAAGGCAGGCCTGGTGGTGATGAAATCTCTCAGCAGTAGCTTGTCCTTAAAGGATTTTATTTCTCCTTCACTTATGAAGCTTCATTTGGATGGATATGAAATTCTGAGTTGAAAATTCTTTTCTTTAAGGATGTTGAATATTGGACCCCACTCTCTTCTGGCTTGTAGGGTTTCTGGCAAGAGATCCCCTGTGAGTCTGATGGGCTTCCCTTTGTTGGTATGTGGGTAACCCGCTCTTTCTCTCTGGTTTCCCTTAGCATTTTTTCCTTCCTTTCAACTCTTGTGATCTGTTGATTACTTGCCTTGTGTTTGCTATACTCAAGGAATATCTCTGTGGTGTTCTCTGTATTTCCTGAATTTGAATATTGGCCTGCTTTGCTAGGTTGGGGAAGTTCTCCTGGATAATATCCTGAAGAGTATTTTCCAGCTTGGTTTCATTCCCCACGTCACATTCAGGTACACTGATCTTTTCACTTAATCCCATATTTCTTGGAAGCTTTGTTCATTCCTTTTCACTCTTTTTTCTCTAATCTTTCCTTCTCACTTTATTTCATTGAGTTGATCTTCAATCTCTGATATCCTTTCTTCCACTTGATCGATTTGGCTATTGAAACTTGTGTATGCTTCACAAAGTTTTCTTGCTGTGTTTTTCAGCTCCATCAAGTTGTTTATGTTCCCTAGGATGGTTATTCTAGTTAGCATTTCATCTAACCCTTTTTCAAGGTTCTTAGTTTCCTTGAATTGGGTTAGAACATGCTTCTTTAGCTCAAAGAAGTTTGTTATTACCCACCTTCTGAAGCCTTCTTCTGTCAGTTTGTCAAACTCCTTCTCCATCCAGTTTTGTATTCTTGCTGGTGAGGAGTTGTGATCCCTTGGAGGAGAAGAGGCATTCGGGTTTTGGGCAATTTCAGCGTTTTTGTGCTTATTTCTTCCATCTTCATTTATTTATCTATTTTTGGTCTTTGAAGTTGGTGACTTTTGGATGAGGTCTCCGAGTGGATGTCCTTTCTATTGATGTCAAAACTATGTCTTTCTGTTTTGTAGTTTTCCTTCTAACAATTAGGCCCCTCTGCTGCAGGTCTGCTGGAGGTCCACTCCACACCCTGCTCGCCTGGGAATCATGACAGAGGCTGCAGAACTGCAAAGGTTGCTGCCTGTTCCTACTTCTGGTACTTTGTCCCAGAAAGGTACCTGCCAGATGTTAGCCAGAGATCTCCCATATGACGTGTTTCTTAGGTTAAAAGGGAGTCAGGCAGCCACTTGTGGAGGCAGTCTGTCCCTTATCAGAGCTCAAGTGCTGTGCTGTGTGGTCTGTTGCTCCCTTCAGAGCTGCTGGGCAGGGCCATTTGAGTCTGCTGAAGCAGAACTCACAACCGCCACTTTTTCCAGGTGCTTTGTCCCAGGAAGGTTTATTTATAAGTCCCTAGTGGACTGCTGCCTTTTTTTAGAGATGTCCTGCCCTGCAAGAAGGGAGTCTAGTCACAGTCTGCCTGCAGAGGCCTTGCTGAACTGTTGTGGGCTCTCCCCAGTTGCTGTGTAAACTTCCCAGAGACTTTGTTTACACAGGCACAGTAAAAACCGCCTACTGGAGCCTCAGTAATGGTGAACACCCCACCCCACACCGAGCTGGAATGTCCCAGGTCAAGTTCAGACTGCCTTGCTGGCTGAGAGAATTTCAAGCCAGTGGAGCTTAACTTGCTGGTCTTCACAGGAGTGTGACCCACCGAGCCAGATCATTTGGCTCCCTGGCTTCAATCCCCTTTTTTTTCAGGGGAATGAGCAGTTTTCTCTCACTGGCATTCCAGGTGCCATTAGAGTATGAGGGGGGAAAAAAAAAAAAAAAACCCTGCAGCTAAAACGGCGGCTCATTTTTTGTGCAGGAAGCCCAAGGTGCTGGTGTTGTAGGCACCAGAGGGAATCTCCTAGTCTTCTAGTCGTGGGAAAAGTGCAGTATCGGAGCCAAAGTGCCTGAGTGTCCAAAAAAGTCCCTAATAGCTTCCCTTGGTTAGGAGAGGGAGTTCTGTAGCCTCTTATGCTTCCTGGGTGAAGCAATGCCCCACCCTGCTTGGGTTTGCCCTTCTTGGGGTACACCCACTGTCTAACCAGTCCCAGTGAGATGTTCCTGGTATCTGGTTTGGAAATGTGGAGATCACTTTCCTTCTGCATCGCTATTGCTGGCAACTGTGGACCAGAGGTGTTCCTATTCAGCATCTTGGACGAAGGCCCCTCTTTCCTTAACATAAGATATTCAGAGATAAGTTTTGTGCTTAATTGCTATGATTTCCCTTAGTTCATCATTTTCTGGATGATTCCCTATCCCAGTTTTGTGCTTAATTGCTATGATTTCCCTTAGTTCATCATTTTCTGGATGATTCCCTATCCCAATTTACCCCTAATCCTTTATAGCATAACTCTCTCACTCTGTTTCAGCTTTTATTAAACAGTTAGTAAGTTTCTTAAAAATATATTTTCTAGTACATACTGCTTTAATGTAGTTATTGGAAGTTAGTATTATATGGACACAATTCTTGAAAAGAAAATCCTTTAGAATTTTTATCACAATAGCTACCATTTATTAAATAGTGACTCTGGGCTAGCTCTTTTATATAAATTACATTTTATTGTTTTGCTTTCCTTTGCAGTAATAATTTGTAGCTTCTACTCATTCTGTTTAGACTAACTAGTTGCTTAATTAGTTGCAAACTATTGACAATTTAAATTTGTTTAGAGTAGCACAAATTGTAATAAAACTATTATCTTCTGGTATCATTCATTCAACAAATATAGAATACATTTTAATATAATGGCCACTTTCAGAATATAAATTGATTACAGCTTCACAATCATGAATCAAATGATTTCTTTTGCAGAATTCTGGGCACTTTCCATACACACACAAATATACCTATATACGTGTGTGTGTGTGTATATATATCCTGCTTGATATATGTATATATACTCTATTATATGTGTATCTTCTAAGTGTGTGTGTGTGTGTGTGTGGGCACATGTGTGCAGTTTTGTCAAATATTTTTGAAGGTGTCATATCCTCTGTGAAGGTAGAGTCCTGAAATTATGACATTACAATGGCAATTGTATTCAATTAACTGCTTGGCATCTTGACTTTGATAAAGTCAGTGTAACTTTCACTGGTAAACAAAAAGACTGCATCAATTTCTGGCCATTGTAGGAGTCTCCTATTAACTTAATGGAACCCTGTAGCTGTGAAGAATACTGGGAAGTCTTGGCAGCATCACCAGCACAGCAGTCTTGGCCAATTTCCTGAATTAGGCCTTTTCTTTGCAGGTAACCATCTGCTTTCTAATTTTACTTCTTAGTAGCAATAGGTGCTGTCTTCAGTGAAACTCATCAACTTTCTTGACAGTGGGGAAAGTTGAGACACAAAGGAAATCTCTGAGCATTGTATTTCTGATTTTACAGCTAAGGGAATATGGTAGTCTATGATGACCACACACGAGTGTGTGTGTGTGTGTGTGTGTGCGCGTGCACACGCGTACAAACTGGGCTAAAAAATGGAGGAAGGAGAAAGTCCCTTTTCAAAATTCAACCACACCTTCTTGTTCCTTCTTCTCCATGAGTAATGAGAATACTGAGATTCAAGTGCCTCCTATGAACATTGATAGAATATGCTATGAATACCCAAGGTACACAATGAAAGAAAAGACCGATTCTTCCAGGTTAGAAAATAAATCAAGGAAATAAATACAAACATGCAATGAGAAGAAAACATTAAGAATCAATGCCTCCTTTACTCTTTTCATATATTTTGTCCATTAACACTGATCACAGCAATCCCTCTCTAAATACATTCATATTTTAATCATTTAAAAGGTTTTTTCTAGAAATTAATTTTAAGCTATCGAACTTATGTTAAAATAGTAAAAGCTGTTTATGAGAAAATCATACAATGGGGTGAAACAAAAAGTTAAACAAAACACACAAAAAATATACAAATCAAATACACAATCAAAGAAAATGATTGGCTGGGCGTGGTGGCTCAAGCCTGTAATCCCAGCACTTTGGGAGGCCAAGATGGGAGGATCATGAGGTCAAGAGATTAAGACCAGCCTGGCCAACATGATGAAACACCTTTTTACTAAAAACACAAAAATTATCTGGGCATGGTGGTGCATGCCTGTAGCCCCGGGCTACTCGAGAGGCTGAGGCAGGAGAATCGCTTGAACCCAGGAGGCAGAGGTTGCAGTGAGCAGAGATAGTGCCACTGCACTCCAGCCTGGGCAACAGAGCAAGACTCCATCTCAAAAAAAAAAAAATGATTGTAGGATAGCAAAAGAAATAAGTAGTACTGTATTCAAAATATTGACATGTTTTGGCTTCGGCCAATTGAAGCAGTGCCACATTTTTCTCAGGGTGTGTTGAGGAGAGGGTTGGGGATTAGATAAGAAAACAATAACCTGAAAAGTATCACTCATACCTCCACTCAAGAGAGTAATGGAAGAAGCATGAGTTTTGGGAGTCTAGGGAAGGAAGTAAACATTTCCACAAGATTAGAAGCCCCCACCTGACCTCTTCTGAGTCACTGTAAGGGACCGAGAAAATGACTCTACTTCAATATTTTGATGATTCCCTAATGGACACAAAGCCGTGAAGGAAAAGCTAAACACTCCCATAAATGCTGAGTGCTAATTATTTCCAGCAGCAAACTTAATTTAATCAAACAGAAGATGAAAGATAAAATAAATAAGCAAGAAACTGAGAGCAAGTGGAAGGAAGTTATTGCTTATGGAGATCCTCAGCTGCTTCCCTAGCCACAATAGTTTTAATCTAAAAATTAAATCAGTTTAACTCATGCACATAGAGAGTAGAAGGAAGCATGATTACCAGAGGCAGGAAAGGGTAGTAGAGGATTAGGGGGAAGGTAAGTATGGTTAGTGGGTAAATATATATATATATATATATATATATATATAAAATGAATAAGACATACTGTTTGGTAGCACAGTAGGGTGACTATAGTTAATGAGAACTTAGTTGTGTATTTTAAAATAAAGAATGTATTGGATTGTTTGTAATTCAAAGGATTGAGAAGATGGATACCCCATTTTCTATGATGTGCTTATTTCACATTGCATGCCTGTATCAAAACATCTCATGTACTCCATAAATATATATGCCTACAAGGTACCCATAAAAATTTAAAATTTAAAAAATAATCTTAAAAAGTAAATGGCAAAACCACATTATGCATATATTTTTCTCCTCTATTGCTAGGAAGTGTACATAACAGCAAAGATGAGATGACAACAAAGATGAGATATTCATAGTGAATGTGTCAGTGTCTCCAAATTGGGTTATCTGGATTATGTGAAGTCAAAGGCCATATCTGTACTGGGCAGAGACGCATCCCCAACACCGAGGAATGAACACAGGTTTGAAGCATTTAAGAAAACTTGGACAGAAATGGATGCAGAGACCACATAGTCCTACCAAACTCTTCCAGTTCTACAGCCTCCTACAAATCCCATTCCACATGCCGCAAAAATCCAGTCCTTAACAAAGGGCTCAGAGGAGAGAGAGGCTTCAGATAACAAAGCAATCAAGGAAAACTTACTCTATTTCAGTATAAAACAAAGGATCTAAACAAAGCTGCCAAACTACACAAAAGCGCAAAATGAAGAAAAACGTCAGAATTTAGGCAAAGTTAATACAGCAAAAATAATAATAAAGTGACTAAAAGGAACATGGCATGTAATGAGCAGAGAACAACTTCATCCTGAGAGAAAACATAAGTCAAGAACTGACTCAAAATCACAAAATCCTTGTCAGTCCCCAAGTTTTCCCTAATAAGACACCTATTCTGAAAATACTGGTGAAAATCTTTAGGGAGATTGCTTAAATGCCCTTTGAAATACAAATTATTATTGAATATTTAAAAAAATCAAAGTTTATGTTAATAATGAAGATGACTTTAAAAGTTGTTTTGTAATGACGGATGTAGAGTAAAAATCAACAAGTTTGCTAGATAACTAGATAATGTCTAGAGAAGCTGTTATTTATATTTAGGCCAGGAATAACACCTTGTTTCTTGCCATGACTTTGACAAAAGAAGGGCATAATTAAAGAAATACCATAGCTAGCTACATATTACTTTCAAGTTCTGAAAAGTCACTTTTGAAAGTGTACAAAATTATTTTTCTTACCTAGTCTTTTTCTCCATACAATATGAGATTTATTAATAGAATAAGTCTATAAATTTTGATTTCTGTAAGTGTGCAACCGACATACATGCTTTCTATTAATTTCTATTCTTTCTTCACTTTTTTGGAAACAACAATAACACCAGCAGCAGGAGTGAAAGGAAGATAGAGCCAGAGTCCAGATCAGCATGGTCATTAACTGAATGAAACCTTGGGAAAGGCAAAACCTCTTGGGGAAGGCAAACACTGTTGGGTTTTCACTTTTCTCTCTTACAAACACTCTTGGGTTGTCCTTTTTCTCTCTTACAAAAATATGGACATTTTACCTGTAAACTCTCTCTAAAGGAAATAATAAAAACACCTTTGACTATAATATTTAGTTTTCTTGTCTTTTTCTAACTCTTGGTTCTTCTAAAAAAAAAGTTATTGATCCAAACCTGTAAGAAAGGTTTCTATTAATGGGAATTGCACTGAACCTAGAGTAACTAGAGCAATAATATAAACGTAAATCTGCCAGTCACTCATCTTGTGAAGTTGGGCCTGTTACTTGCCACTTCTCAGAGCCCCTGTTTCCTCTGGATAAAAATGAAGCAGTTGAGTGAGCCTTTTTTCACTCCTCTTTCTTAACAGACTTCTTTGAGGATCTTATAAACCATAAATCTTCTTCCTATGAAAATATACATAGGCACAATGTTTCACATGATATTTCAGTGGAAATTCCTAAAGGAGCCCATTGATGCCACATTAATATTCTATGAACTGGATAATCTGGAAAGTCTTTGCTAGGACTATTGTGGTAAGAAATCACCCTCACTATTTTAAGGCATCATGTAGGATTTCATTTTGTAATATCAGAAGCTCTTTTCACAATATTAATAATTTTCCTTTTAAGATGTTTATTTCTTTGCATATACATTTTTAAATGTTGGTGAGATGTATATCATTTTGAATAGGATCCTGTGGTAAGTCTGTTTAAAGATTTCAGGATATGGAATGAGAGAAAGCGTGTTACAATGAACCAAATCCTTGGCTTATGAATCCATGAAGTTCTATTCTTCAATCTCAGTTGTTCTCTGTATTGATTAAGTAACTTTATTGTTCCTTTCCTAATAATGGTGATGAAACTTGCTTCCATTATTTCTAAGGTCATGTCCTCTAAATTTTTATTATAAGTTAATAACAGAAAACCACTGTTTTTATTTATATGAATACAATGCCACATGAAATTTTATCATATGATTTATAGTGAATTTAATTGTGTAAATTTCTAGATTTGCTTAGCTGAGTTCACCCAGGTCTGCTTGTATAGCCAGACTCAAAATCACCTGAGCTGTTCCAATTTCTCTGTCCTTGGGTCAGTACAGCAACCCCTCAGTTAGCTCAATCCATACTGGTATAGCTTGCCTGTGCATGCAGTCTTATCCTATGCTCTTAGCTTTATTTCCTGACAACTTAGTATCCCCAGATAAGAAGGCAAGCATTGTGCATGGCTTCCATCCTGATGTTGCTAGAGTGATAGAGACTCTGGTTTCATTCACAATGTCCACATCGTGATGAGGTTCCATGCTACGAGAAGAGCAATCTGGTTTTTCCAGTGATTGCTTGGTGGGGATATGTGAAGTATACCCTGAAGGTGTTGAGGAATTAATGCCTCTGGACCAACCTTCGAACAGTAAGAAACAAGATAATGGAAGGAAGAAGAAGATAAATTATTTGTCCTTCTTCCCCTCTGTCAGCTTCTCAGCATGATCCAGAGTGATTAAGAAATCAGTTGTACTTTCTTGTGGAGATATCTTCAGCAGTCACCTTTTGTTCACTTTCTGTATTAGTCAAGGTTCTCCAGAAAAACAGAATCAATAGGACATCTATCTAAATCTAACCATCCATGAAGGTATTTAGTATAGAGTATTGGCTCATATGTTTATAGAGGTTGAGAAGTCCCATTACCTGCTGCCAAGGAGACCTAGGAACAATGGTAGTATAGACCTGAGAGCTAGAGAGCCAATGATATGAATTCTAGTCCAGGTCTACCTGAAAATCAGAAGTACAAGGGCAAGGGAAGATTGATGTTTCAGCTCAGCAGTCAGGCAGTTAATTCAGTCTTCCTCCACCTTTCTGTCCTATTCAGGCCCTCAGTTGATTGGATGAGGCCCACATGCACTCGGGAGGACCATCTGCTTTACCCAGTCTGCCAATTCAAACATTAATCTCTCCCTGAAACCCCCTCACAGACACACCCAGTAATAATGTTTAACCAGCTATCTGCACATCCCTTGGCCCAATCAAGGTAACACATAAAATTAACCATTATGCTCTCCCTCTTGCCGGCTCCAGGGCTCTTTTCGTTCTTGCTCAGCTGGTATAGCAAGCCTAATAAAAGGCAGCATGTAAGCTTCACCTCAGGCTCTGTTTTCTAATGCATCCTGGCTCAGACAGATGGTAATGCTTAGGATCTTCCAAATTTTCTTCTGGTCTACAAGGAAATTTGAGGAAAATAATAGCAGTGTAAGTAGAGGGCATTGAGTCATATGGTATAACATCAAACTTGAAGTTGTTACAAATATGTGAACCCATTCATACTATATAATATAAAGTATATGAATATATTATTCTTTATATATTAATATAGTATTATTAATATATTTACATATTGTTCTTTATATATTAATATAAAGAATCAGAATAGTAAAACAGACCTGAGCCAGAAGAAAAGCAAGAAGAGAGCTTAGTTAAGAAAGAGGAAAGGGAAGAAGGAGAAACTATCAGACATCAATGAGAAAGAAATCTATTGGGCATAGAAGTAGTTTGGAGGGGAAAAAGGACCTCAACAAATGTGGCTGTCGTCTTTGGATTGTAATTCTTTGAGCAAGACATGATGTGGTTTCAACTTTTCTAGGACTAGCACATTAACTGAAGTCAACTTCCAAATTGTTTGTTAGGAGCTGCAGGAGATAAGTGTAAAGAATAAGACTTTATGTTTAAGTCTTTAAACCATCTGGAGTTAATTTTAGTGTAAGGTGTCAGGAAGGGGTCCAGTTTCTGCTTTCTGCACATGGCTAGCCAGTTTTCCCAACACCATTTATTAAACAGGGACTCCTTTCCCCATTGCTTGTTTTTGTCAGGTTTGTCAGAGATCGGATGGTTGTAGATGGGTTGTGTTGCCTCGGAGGCCTCTGTTCTATTCCATTGGTCTATATCTCTGTTTTGGTACCAGTACCATGCTGTTTTGATTACTGTAGCTTTGTAGTATAGTTTGAAGTCTGGTAGTGTGATGCCTCCAGCTTTGTTCTTTTTGCTTAGAACTGACTTGGCTATGCGGGCTCTCTTTTGGTTCCATATGAAGTTTAAGGTGGTTTTTTCCAGTTCTGCGAAGAAGGTCATTGGTAGCTTGATAGGGATAGCGTTGAATCTGTAAGTTACTTTGGGCAGTATGGCCATTTTCACGATATTGATTCTTCCTAGCCATGAACATGGAATGTTTCTCCATCTGTTTGTGTCCTCTCTTATTTCATTGAGCAGTGGTTTGTAGTTCTCCTTGAAGAGGTCCTTTAC
>PVKV010014692.1:0-56484 GCA_004027835.1 Alouatta palliata | reverse complement strand
AAAAAAAAAAAAAAAAAAAAAAAAAAAAGAAAATATAGGGGAAACACTCTGGGTCATATGTCTCAGCCAAGAATTCTTGATATAAGAAACCAAAGTAAAAATTGACAAATGGGACCGCATCAAGCTAAACAGCTTCCGCACAGCAAGTAGAATAACACATGGTGAAGAGACAACCCACAGAATGGGAAAAAATATTGGCAAACTATCCATCTGATAAGGAATTAATAACCAGAATATATATAAGGAGCTCAAACAACTAAACAGGAGAAAACAAATAATCTGATTTTAAAATGGGTAAAATAGTTGATAGGAACTTCTTGAAAGACATACAAATGTCCAACAATTATATGCAAAATGTTCAACATCATAACCATCAGAGAAATGCAATAAAAACTACAATGAGATAGCATCTCACCCAAGATAAAAATGGCTTTTATCCAAAAGACAATTGATAATGAATGCTGGTGAGGACCTGGTAAAGAGAAAATCCTTTTATGCTGTTGGTGGAAATGTAAATTAGTAGAGTAAGGATTAGAAATAATGTAGAAGTACCTTAGAAATCTAAAAATAGAACTAGCATATGATCCAACAATGCTACTTCTGAGTATATATCCACAGAAAAAGAAATCGTAACTTCAAAGAGACATCTGCACTCATGTTTACTGTAGCACTGTTAACAATAGACAAAACATGGAATCAACGTGTCTATTAATCGATGAATAGTCAAATAAAATGTGGCACATATAAAATATAAAATGTGGTACACAATAAAATATTATTTGGTCAAAAATATGAATGCAATCCTGTCATTTGCAACAACATGTATGGTACTAGGGGACATTTTGTTAAGTAAAATAATCCAAGTACAGAAATAAAATACTGCATGTTCTCAAAGCACATATGAGCTAAAATAAATAGAACTTAGGGATGTAGAAGAATGATGGTTACTAGAAGTTGAGAAGTGTAATGGGGATGGGGGCTGGACAAAGAGGGGATGACTTAAGGATACAAAAATACAGTTAGGGAGAAGGAATAAAATCAGTGTTTGGTAGTACAATAGCACATCTATGGTTAACAATAGTTTATTTTATATTTCAAAATGACAAAAATTAGAATTGAAATGTTTCCAACACAGGAAATGATAAACACTTGAGATGATGTATACCATAATTGCCTTAACTTGGTATTTATACATTGCATGCTTGTATCAAAATATCACATATACCCCATAAAACTGCATTATTTTATATCCAAAATAACTAAATGTAAATTTTTACAAGAAGAAAAATAGAGATATTTAAATAAGCAACAATAGAAATGAAAGAGGAGACATTACAACTGATACCACAGAAATACAGCAAATCATAAGAGACTGCTATGAACCACTATAACCAGCAAATTGGGTAAGATAGAAGAAATGAATGAATTCCTAGAACATACAACCTGTCAAAACTGAATCAGCAAGAAATAGAAAATCTGAACAGACAATAATGAGTAAGGAGATTAATCAGTAATAAAAAGTAAAATTTTTGCCAGAGATGTAGGAATGGTTCAACGTACATAAAGCAATAAATGCGATATACCACATTAAAAAAATGAGGGAAGAATTATATGAACATCTCAAAGATACAAAAACAAGCATTTAACAAAACTGAACATCACTTTGTGATTTAAAAAAAAAACAACTCTCAACACATTAGATATGGAAGAAATATACTTAAACACTATAAAGGTATATGGCAAACTCATTGCTAACATAATACTCAATGGTGACAAGTGAGAATCTTCCTTTAATATCAGGAAGAAGACAAGAATGCCTACTCTCAACACCTCTATTCAACATAGTAGTTTTAATTTCTAGCCAGAGCAATTAGACAAGAGAAAAAATTAAAGATATACAAATTGCAAAGGAAAAAGTAAAGTTGTCCCTGTTTGCAGATGACATGATCTCACATACAGAAAATCCTAAAGACTCCACTAACCAACTGTTAGAACTAACAAAATAACTTAGTAAAGTTGGAGTATACAAAAATCAATATACAAAAGTGAGTAGTGGTTTTACACAGTAACATCTAACTATCTAAAAAACAAATTTTAAAAATCCCATCATAGCAGCTACCAAAACATAAAATACTTAGAAACAAATTTAAGCAGGTGAAGAACCTATACAATGAAAAATATAAATCATAGATGAAATAAATCAATGGAATAAATCATTGATGAAATATGATGCAAATAAATAGAAAGATATCCATATTCATAGATTGAAAGAATGAATATTGTTAAAATGTTCTCACCATGCAAAAAAATCTACAAATTCAATTCAATCTCCATCAAAATTCCAATGACAATTTTTCACAAAAAATTTTTAAAAATCTAAAATTCATAGGGAAGCACATGATATCACTAATAGCCAAGGCAATCTTGAGGAAAAAAATAACAAAGCTAGAGGTATCTCACCACCAGATTTCAAAATCTACTAAAATGCTATAGTAATCAAAACAGCATGGTCTAGGAACAATTAAAACCACATAGACAACTGGAATGGAATAGAGAGCCCAGAAATAAATCTACATATTTACAGTCAATTAATTTTCAACAACGGTGCCAAGAACACATGATAGGAAAATAACAGTCTTTTCAATAAATTATATTGAAAAAACTGGATATTCATACACAGAAGAATGAAATTAGATCCTTATCTTAGACCAAAATCATATCAAAATAGATTAAATATTGAGAGGTAAAACTGAAAAAATGTAAAACTACTAGAAGAAAATATGAGGTAAATGTTCCCTGACATTGTTCTGGGTAATCATTGTTTTACTATGACCCCAAAGTCACTGGTAATACAAGCATTTTTTAAAATGAAATTATATAAAACTAAAAAGCTTCTGCACAGCAAAGGAAATAATCAACTGAGTAAAGAGACAGCCTAGATGAAAGAAAATATTTGCAAACTATGTATCTGAGAAGAAGTTAGTCCTCCCAAAATATAAGGAGCTTAACTCAATACGTAGAAAATAACACAGTTAAAAAATGGGCAATTATCTGAATAGACATTTTTCAAAAATGCAGGCAAATGGCAAACAAGTATATGAAAAAATAATTTTTCTGGCTTGCAATGCCTTTCTTATTTCCTATATTATTAAAGGATAAATTCACTCAGCAATAATTATAAATTTATGTTAGTGGGCATACAATATATATAGATGTAATATGTGACAATACCAACAAAAAAAAAAGGTAACAGCATTGTATAAGAGCAGAATTTGTTATTACCATTGAAGCTAAGTTGATTAATTCAAATATTTCTTTTTAAATTTTAAAATATTAGTTGTGGTCCTTATGGTAACTACTAAGAATATGACTAAAAATATATAGAAAAGAAAATGAGAAGTAAATAAAAATGGCAAACTAATAAAAATCAAACACACAAAAAACAGTAGATAGAGGCATCGAGGAACAAAAATATATGATATAGAAAAATAAATAGAAAACGGCAAGAGTTAATTCTTTCTTATCAGTAATTATTTTAAGAAAAAACGAATTAAACTTGCTAATCAAAAGAAAGAGAGTGGCAGAATGAGTTAAAAATAATCCAACCATATGTGATATACAACAAATGCAACTTAGATCTAAAGACACAAATAGGCTGAAGTGGAAAATAAAAAAGGTATTTCATGAAAACAGTAACAAAAAGAGAGCTATAGTAGCTATACTAACAACAGATTAAAAAGTAAGCAAAAATTATTACAGAAGACAATAAAGATATTATATGTTGATAAAAGGGTTAATTTATGATGAAGACATAACAGTTATAAACATATAGTACCTAATAACTGAGCTCCAAAATATACGGAGGTGAAGAAAGGAGAAACAAATGGTTCTACAGTATTAGTCTGAGGTATCAATATACCACATTCACTAATAGAACAAATAAATGAAAGGTCAATAAAGAAGCAAACAGGAGACTTGAACAACATTATAAACCCAGAAGACCTGAAAGATATATGCAGAAAAATCCACCAACAACATATAACTATATATTCTTCTGCAGTAGAAATAAAACATTCTCCAGAATAGACCATATGTTAGGTCACAAAACAAGTCTCAATAATTTTATTGAGATTAATTAAATACTGAATCCACCCAAAATATTTCCTTTGACCACAATGGAATGAAATCCAAAATTAATAGTAGAAAGGAAATTGAAAAATTTACAAATATGTGGAAATTAAACAGTGCAACCTTAACCAAAAGATGAAAGAACAAATTTCAAACGGAATTAGAAAATACATAAAGATGAATGAAAATGAAAACATAGTATACTAAAACTTACAGTGAAAAGTGCTTCACTGAACAATAAGATTTAAGACATTAACTCAAGGTCTCATCTTAATCAAGTAGAAAAAGGAGAGCAAATAAAACTCTAAGGTATCAAAGGAAAGGAAATAGCTATTATAGTAGAAATAAATCAAATAGAGTATAGAAAAATAAAATAAATGAAACCAAATACAGAAATTTTACAAGGATCAATAAAACTGACAAAACTTAATTAGATTGACTTAGGAAAAGAGAGAAGCACAATTTACTAACATCAGAAATGAAAGGGGACATTCTTATTGACATTACATAAATAGAAAGGATTACAAGAGAATACTACGAATAATTGCATCCCTACAATTAGATAAACTAGATGAAATGAGCACATTTTAAGAAACACACAAATTATCAAAACTGATTTAAGAAACAGAAAACCTAAATAGTCCGGTAACAAGTATAGTGATTAAATCAGTAATCAAAAACCTCACAAAAATGAAAAATCTCAGGACCAGGTGACCTCATCAGTGTCAGTGAATTCTGTCAAATGTTTAAAGAAGAAATAATTCCAATTCTTCTAAAACTTTTCTGAAAAATAGGAGGGACACTTGCTAACACATAACATGATGTCAGCATTACCCTGATACTGAAGCAAAAAAAGATATAACACAAAAACTATACACCAATAGTCTTTAAGAATATAGATGCAAAAACTCTTGACAAAGACCCCTTCCTGACACCTTACACTAAAATTAACTCCAGATGGATTAAAGACTTAAACACAAGATCTAAAACCGTAAAAACCATAGAAGAAAACCTAGGCAAAACCATTCAAGACATAGGCATAGGCTAGGACTTCATGACTGAAACACCAAAAGCATTGGCAACAAAAGCCAAAATAGACAAATGGGATCTAATTAAACTCTAGAGCTTCTGTACAGCAAAAGAAGCAATCATTAGAGTGAACCGCCAACCAACAGAATGGGAAAAAATTTTCACAATCTACCCATCTGACAAAGGGCTAATATCCAGAATCTACAAAGAACTAAAAGATTTACAAGAAAAAAACAAACAAACCCCTCCAAAAGTAGGCTAAGGATATGAATAGACACTTCTCAAAAGAAGACATATATGAGGCCAACAAACATATGAAAAAATGTTCATCATCACTGATTATTAGAGAAATGCAAATGAAAACCACACTGTGATACCACCTCATGCCAGTTAGAATGGCGATCATTAAAACATCTAGAGACAACAGATGCTGGAGAGGATGTGGAGAAATAGGAACACTTTTACACTGTTGGTGGGAGTGTAAACTAGTTCAACCATTGTGGAAGACAGTGTGGCAATTCCTCAAGGACCCAGAAATGGAAATTCCATTTGACTCAGCAATCCCATTACTAGGTATATACCAAAAGGATTATAAATCGTTCTATTATAAAGACACATACACACACAGGTTCATATTGGCACTGTTTACAATAGCAAAGACCTGGAACCAACCCAAATGCCCATCGATGATAGACTGGACAAGGAAAATGTGGCACATATACACCATGGAATGCTATGCAGCCATAAAAAATGATGAGTTCATGTCCTTTGTAGGGACATGGATGAGATCTGGAAACCATCATTCTCGGCAAACTGACACAAGAGCAGAAAATCAAACACCACATGTTCTCACTCATAAGCGGGTGTTGAACAATGAGAACACATGGACACAGGGAGGGGAACATCACACACTGGGGTCTGTTGGGGGGGCAGGGGTGGGATAGTTGGGGGTGGGGAGGTCTGGGAGGGATAACATGGGGAGAAATGCCAGATGTAGGTGATGGGGGGATGGAGGGAGCAAAGCACATTGCCATGTGTGTACCTATGCAATAATCCTGCATTATCTGGGCATGTACCCCAGAACCTAAAGTACAATAAAAAAAAATAAGTGCATGCTAAATCCAGAAGCATATTAAAATGATTATAAACCATAACAAAATTGACTTTATCCCAGAAATTAAAGGGCTATTCAATGAATTAAAATGTAATATACCAGATTAATAGAATAAAGGGGAAAAAAGGACTTGATCATTTTTATTGATCCATAAAAAGCATTTGCCAAAACTTAACAGCCTTTTAAGATGAAACACTCCAAAGCCTAGGAATAGAAGGGAGTATCCTAAACCAAAAAAGGTCATTTACAAAAAACTGACACCTAACATCATACTCAGTGGTGAGAGACTGAAACCTTCTAAGATCAGGAACAAGACAAGCATATTTTCTTTTACTGCTTTTGCACAGCATTGGACTGAAAGATCTACAAAGAGCTATTATTAAAATAAAGAAAGAAAGAAAGTATCCAAATTAGAAAAGAAGAAGATGGCTTTAATCTCTATTTTCAGAGAACATGAGCTAGATAGACATAGATATATACCTTCTTAAAAATCAGTATAAAACAAATAGATTGAAATTAGGATCTCAAAGAGATTTTTGTACTCCCAAGTTCACTGCAGCATTATTCACAATATGTAAGATATGAAAATAACCTAAATGTTTACTGATGAATGAATGGATAAAGAAAATGTGGTCTATGCATACAATATAATAGTATTCAACCACAGAAAGAAGGAAATTCTGCCATATGCAACAACACGGATGAATTGTGCGGATATTACGTTAAATGAAATAAGCCAGCCACAGGAAAAATATTACATGAGTCTACATACATGAGGTAACTGAAGTAGTAAAACACATGAACGCAGCAAGTACAATGGTATTTGTAAAAAGCTGGGAAGAGGAGGAAATGGTGAGTTGCTGTTCAATGGATATAAAGTTTCAGTCATGTAAGATAAAAATGTTCTAGATATCTGCTGTACAAATTTGTCCTTATAGTTAACAATATTATACTGTGCACTTTAAAAATTGTTAATAGAGATAATAAACAAAGTAAGAAATGTTTCAGGATACAAACTCTACATGCAAAAGTAAATTGTATTTTGATATACTAGCAATTCTTAAACCTGAACAAGAATTTTTTTTAAAAGTCCATTTATAATAGCTTAAAAATAATACTTGAGAAAAACTTTAAAAAAAGACGTACAAGGTTTGTGCAGTGAAAACTACCAAACATTGGTGTAATAATTTCCAGAAGACTTAAATAAATGGAAGAACATAATATATTCAGAGATTTGAAGAATTTATATTGTTGAATTGTCAATACTCTCCAAAGCATCTACAGATTCAATGCAATCCTTATCAACATCCCAATGACCTTTTTTCGGAAATAGAAAATTCTAAAATTCATACAGAATCTCAAGGGAAACTGAACAACCACTACCCAATTTCACCTTACTTCAAAGCTCTGTAATTAAAATACGTTAATGCATAAAAATAGGCATATAAATCAAATGGGCAAAATGTAAATAAACTACAAATAGAACTACCATATGATCCAGAAATTTTACTACTGGGTATAAATCCAAAAAATCCAAAAGGGAAATCAGTATATGATGAAAAATATATCTGTCTTTCCATATTTATTATATCTCTATTAATGACAGCCAAGATGTAGAAAAAAACCTAAGAGTTCATCAGCAAACAAATATATAAAGAAAATGTGGTATATGTAAATAATGAAATATTATTCAGCCATATTGTTTCTTAGCTTTTTGGCTAAGATGAAGTGGAATACCATTCAGCCATAAAAAAGAATAAAATCATATCATTGGTGGCAACGTGGATGAGCCTGGCAGACATTATGTTAAGCAAAATAACCCAGGAATATAAGGATAAACACCACATGTTCTCACTAATGTGTAGAAGATTTAAAAAGGAGTATTCTCATAGAAGTAGTTTATAAAATAGTGGTTATTAGAGGTTGGGAAGGGTAGGGAGAAGGGTGGCTAGGATATGGTTGATTAAAGGATAAAAAAGTATAGGTAGGTAGGAGAAGTATGTTCTAGCACTCTACAGCTCTATAGGGTGACTATAGTTAAAAACAACATATATTTTCTAATAACTAGAAGAGAGGAAGTTGAATGTTCATAACACAAATAAATGATAAATATTTGAGGTGATGAATATGCTAATTACTCTGATTTGACCATTATACATTCTATATATTAAAATATTCCTGTGTACTCCATAAATATATACAAGTATTATGTGTCAATTAGTCAATTAATTAAAAAAGTTAAGAATTGAGAGTCCAGAAATAGGCCCATACATTTATGATCAATTGATCTTTTACAACGGAATGCAAGCCTAAATATAAAAGCTACAATTATATAACTCTTAAAACATAGTGGTAAATCATAGTCTTAAATTTGGTGATGTTTTCCTAGACATGACACCAAAAACACAAGCAACAATGGAAAAGATAAATTAGAATCCATCAAAATTTAAAACTTTTGCACATGAAAGAACACTATCAAAATAGTATAAGCCAACCTACAGCATAACAGAAGATATTTTCAAATTGTATATTGGGCAAGGGTCTAAGTATCTAGAATACAAATAAAACTCTTTCACTAAGAAACAAAAAGTCATAAAATTCAATTAATAAAGTGGGAAAATGACTTGAAGACACTTTTGCAAAGAAGATAAAACATTGCCAACAAGCACATTAAAAGATATTTAACATCCTTAGATGTTAGGCACCATTAGACATGCAAATCAACACAACAATAAGGCACTACTTCACGCCTGCTAGGATGGCTATATTAATTTAAAAACAAAAACAGGAAATAGCACAAGTGTTGTTCAAATATTTAAAGATTCTTACTCTCATGGATTGCTGGTGGGAATGTTCAAGGGTGCAGCTTCTGTGGGAATCAGTTAGGTGGTTCCACAGTAAGTTAAATATAGACTCATGTAAGAGCCATCACTTCTACTCAGGAGTGAGTAGCCTAAATAATGGATTTTCAAAAAGAGTTCAAACGAAAACTTGCACACAAATATCCATATCACCACTGTTTATGACAGCCAAAAAGTGGAACCAACTTAAATGTCCATCAACTGATGATGAACAAACAAAATATAATATATTTATGCAATGGAATATTATCCAGTCACAAAAATAAATGAAACTCTGATGATGGCTACATAATGGAGGAACTATGAAAGCAGTATGTAAGTAAAGGAAGCCAGACACAGAAAAAATTATATATTGTATGATTCCATTTACATGAAATGTCCAGAAAAAACAAATCCAAAATGACAGAAAGAATACAGATTAGTGGTTATGGGAGGAAGTGAGGAAAGAGACAATGGGGAATGATTTCTGAGTAGATAAGCATTTCCTTTCAGGATGATGAAATTGTTCTGGAACTAGATAGTGGTGATTGTTTCACAACATTGGGAATGTATTAAATGCCACTGAATTGTACAGTTTAAAATAGTTAAGACGGTAAATTTATGTCATGTATTTTACCACAATAAAAATGGGCAAAGTTTCTGAATAAATATTTTTCCAAAAAAGATATACAAATGGCCAATAAGCACATGAAGAGATGCTCAAACAACATTAGTCATTAGGGAAATGCAAATCAAAACCATGTGATACCACTTTACACCCACAAGGATGGCGATAACTAAAAAGACAGATGTCTTTTGGAGCCCTCATATGTAGCTGGTGGGAATACGAAATGCTGCAGCCACTTTTAAAAAGAGTTTGGCAGTTCCTCAAAAAGTTAAACACAGAGTTCTCATATGACCCAACAATTTGCCTTAAAATCAAGAGATATAAAAACGTGTATCCACACAAAAATCTGTACATGGATATTCCTAGCAGCATTATTCATAATAGCAAAAAATACAAACCATCCAAACGTCCATCAACTGATGACTGAATAAAAATGGCATATATCTCTATGGCAGAATAGAAAGGAATGAAGTATGAATACATGCTACAACATGGATGAACCTTGAAAACATGCTATGTAAAAGCAGACAGACACAAAAAGGCCACATATTATTCCCTTTGTATGAAATGTCCAGAATAGGGGAATCCATGGAAACAAAGTAGATTAATCATTGGCAGGAATTTGGAGTCTGGGCAGTTGTTGCAGGGCGGCGGACGGTATGAATGAGTAGTAACTGCTATAACTGCTACTGTATGTTGGGTTTCTTTTTGGATGATGAAATATTTTGCATTTAGATAGTGATGATAGTTGTTAACTCTGTGAGTCTGTTAAAAATCCACTGAATTGTAGAATTCAACAGAGTGAAATGTATGGCATGTAAATTATATCTCAATAAATTTGCCTTTTTAAATGTTATTTGATTCTTTGAGAAGAATGGTTTTATAAAGAGTGAGCATCTAAAGTATGATGACTTGCAATTCACAGATCTAAATATTATCTTTTAATGATTATGGAGACTACCTACTATGAACTAGACACCATCTTCTATGTGCATTTTCTCATTTAGTCCTTACCAAAAAAAAAAAAAAAAAAAAAGATACACGGAAAGCCCCATTTGATAAATAAACTTAAGCTCAGTCTTCTGAAATAGCTTGCCCCAAGTCACAGAAGAAAGTAGTCAAGTTTTGATTAAAACCCATGGTGTTTTAAGTATATAGGTAAAACTTTTAACTACTGTGTAATCCTGCCTTAATATATTCAGTGAATGAATTTTCCCTTAGAACATCTTAGTAAACTGCTGGCAGCTAGTCCTCACATAATCCTGGTTTTTAAGTAAATTATATGCAGTTATTGACTTTAATGTCTGCTATGACATGGAGAAAAAATGGTTATAATAGATGCTATACTGCTTAACCCATATATTACTTCATAATTGAACGAGTTATTCCTCAAGTGACCAGGATGCTGACTGTTGACATCTCAGCTTTTCGTTCTATCCAGGAACTAACCTTCACTGTAGAGACCAACCACACCTAAAATCACATTTCCTTTCTTGGGCAGCCCATATCCAATGGTTGGTGAACTCCAGAAAACAAAGGGTCAGTGTCCTTTGTAGAACTTGGGACAATTCTCAAGGGCTAGCCCAGTTTACAATTTCCCAATGGAATCAACTGAGGCCACCTTGTGTCTGCAATTGAGACAAACTTCCTGTGCCCAACTCTGCACTTTTCCATTCTCTTCCCCACAAGTGTTGTTCCCAATAAACTTTTTGAATTCTAACCTCTATCTCAGAGTCTGCTTTTTGGGGAATGCAATTCACAGAAATAGGGATACAACATTTTCTGTCCCTTTGAAATGTAATGTTCTTTAAATTCTCAACAATGTAGAAGAAAGATAAAGCAGTGTAAACTTGGTAATTCCAAACAACAGTTATATTACAATTTCTAGAACAGAGAAAACAAAGAAGATTGTGGTGACTGGCACATTTACTTTCCTTGCACATTTCACAATAATTCCCTTGAAAATAAAAAATCTGCAGCCACATCTTTCCTGTCCTGATCTGATTAAGCCACTGATGGGTAGTAGATTACTCACAAAAAAGAAACAAGAGCATGAATTTATAATAAAAAGGCAGATTTTAAGGGTGTTATACTAATGCTTGAAAGTATAAGACACCTGAGAAGTGAAATACTTAAATTTTCTAGATCATTTGTTTGGGGAAACCCAAAGTGCAAGGCAGAATAACATTTTTATCCCCCCCACACTCTAATGTGACAATGAGAATCAAGAATACTGGGGTAGTTCTATCTCAAATTTTCTGTCTACCAATGAGAATAATGATACAAATGTCAAAGAACAACATTTATGAAGTTCCATGAAAATGAATGATATAAAATATATACATTACAGTTACATAAAAATTATGTATGTTACACATTCCTATAGCATTATGTGCTTCTCTGTAGTATTTTTCTCTCTTATTTCTAATTACTTACTTAAAGTCAATATTTTCCCTTACTTGAATATAAATTCCATTAAGGCAATATTCATGTTTGTCATATTCACTGTTGTATCCCCGAAATGTCTGGCACTTAGTAGGCACTCAATAAATATTTGTTGTATAAATGAATAAATGAATGAGGAAACAAGTAAGTGAATTAATATAAGAAGGAATAAAGAAAATAAGGAAGGAGAGAGGAAGAGAGGTATACAGAGAGGAAGGAAGAAAATATATAGTCATAGTTAAAAAGCATAAACATGGGAGTCTTAAAACTGAATATATATCCATATCATTCTGGAATCTGGATAAAACTTGGGATACAGCCCCAGATATCCTGATTCAGTGGATGTAGACTGAGATCCATGAATCTGTATTTAATAATGGTTTGCCAACCACTAATATACTGAACTATACAAAGATAAGGGCTTGCTTATTATTATTATTCAGCAATAATAATAATAAAGTAATGGGGTTCCTAGTTGAGTCTGGATCTTACAATTATTGAATCTGGAAAACTGCCATTTTAGTGGGTGATGGTAGTCTCTGCGATGTGATACATAAATGAAAATTTATCCTTGAAATAAACTGTCTCTTTGATTTGGGGGAAACATCTGAGTGACTCCTTTTAGTACGTAGAAGTAAGTTTCATATCTAATACTCATAGAAGCTAAGAACATAATTGAACATTACAGACTTTGTAAGGGCCCTGAGTTGCAATGTTTTTGGTGGCTGAAGCCAGACCCCTACCACAAATATCTATTGTTTATAGATTTCCATAGGCCTTAGGATGCTCCTAGTAGAATTGGTAAATGTCAAGTTTAGTAAACCATGTCTGATAGACTGAAATGACCCCAGCTAAGACAACTTGGCAGAAAATAATATTTGCAGCCTGGAAGACAAGAAGAAGCCTTAATTGATGTACCACTTCATAGATGGCATTAAATCATGGAAAGGAAGATCTGACTGTGGACATAGTGCATGGTTATTTTAGACTCATTCCCGCCACTGCTATGCTGGCACCACAAACACTGCCTCATAAATGGTTGTATGTATTCTTAGAAAATATGATTAAAATATTTCTAATATAGGCTGAGCATATTTACAGATGGGCTATCTCTGAAGAACCACAATAGTTAATAAAAGATCTTTCTCCCTTCAAATTGAAAGAGAGAAATGGTAAATGGGACATTTAGATTTTGCGGTGATACTCATATCTTGTGGTAAGCAGGGACTTTAGTTCTGCCAGGATTTTCCAGGCTTTAGGAATGACCACGCTTTCCAACCAGAAGCAAGGTAACACTCCAGGCAACTATGACTAGCAGAGTAAGTTGTAGAGACCTCAGCATTGGTGAAGGTTGGGCTCCAACAATTTTGGAAGATGGGCAGTGTTAAGAAAACCAAAGTATAGACTAGGATAAGTAAATCTAGGAGGGCTTTGAGAATATTCATGGAGAAGAATAATGGAAAATTTTCTCCTAATGTGGACCATTAGTTTCTGTGAGTTATGGTATTTTAGTTAAATCAAATTATTCACTTATTCAGTGCCTGTATCCATGGAGCTGAACATGTCTAGAGAAGAACACATATCCACAAATATAAGGCCACAAATTTCAAGTAGGCCCTTAATGCTGCCCTACAGTTTATCTTGTATTTCTACTTCACTCAGCCATCTTCCTAAATTATTTCACATATTTTTCTTCTCACACTTTTAGCACCTCATTCTACATCCTCACACTCAGTTAATGCTCGTTTCCTACTTCATTGAAAAGACTTATGCAATCAGAAGTTTTCAAAGTATCTACCACCTCCTCCTGCTTATCTGCATCTAAAGCCATATACTCTCCTTTCTCTTGTTATTTTCCTATATTCATAACTGACTGTTATTTCCCTATATTCATAATGAATGTCAATCCATTCCCTTATGCATTAGATCCCATCCCATCTGACCCACTCAGAGACTATTTCAGCAGTGTCCTCTCTCTACTATATCACCCATTTTTAACTCTCTATTGAATCATTCACAATTTTTTGTATATAGGAGAAAAAAACCTTATTTGGACCCCCCTACCCTCCAGCAGCTACTGACTCATTTCTCTGCTTACCTCTGATAGTAACACTCCTTAAAAGAGTTGTCTTCATCAATTGTTACCAACTCCTCTTTTGTCATTCTCTCCTGAATTTATTCCAAGCTAACGTTTCAAGTAAGATTTTTAACTGTTGGATATTCCCACAGTCAATTCTCAGCCCTAATTTTTCTTCAATACATCAGTAATATTTTACACTCTATATCTCTACTTCCCCCCTGGAAATACTTTTATTTTATTTTCAGGACACAATACTGTCTTGATTTTCCTCTTATATTATTAACCATTTCAAGTTACTTTTTAGAGTTTTTCCTATTCTCTACATTTATTTACTATGGACTATTCCAGGGCTCACTTTTTAAACTGCTTCTTTCTCTACAATCACTTCATAGGTGGTCTCATCTATTTTATGTTTTTAAATCCAATCTGTACATTGTTGACTCAAATTTTTATCCTCTTAGACTTCTCTCCTGAAATACAGATTCCCATATCCATCATCTTCACCTGTATGTCTAATAGGCAACTTGAGCTTAACATGTTCAACATGTAGTTCCTGACCTTCATTTCCACACACTTGTTTGCTTTCTTAGTTTATTAGTAATCTATTGCTGCATAAAAATTTATAATATACTTAGTAGCTTAGCAGAACACAAATTTATTATTTTATAGTTTCTGTGGATCAGGAAAGAGCTTTGCTGCATTTTCTGCTTTCAGTGTCTTTCACAAGGCTGCAATCAGGGTATCAGCAAGGCTTGGGGTGTTATCTAAAAGCTCAATGTGAGAAGGATCCACTTCCAAACTCATATTGTTTTTGATAGGATTCAGAGGCTGGCTGGCTATCTGCCAGAAGCTACTCTGTTTTTTCTTTTTTTGTCACATGGACCTCTCTAATTCATCTACTTGCCTCATCAAAGCCAGCAAAGGAGATAGTCTGTTAGCAGGATGGAAGTGACTATCACATACGTAACGTAATCACAAAAGTGACTGTCGTTATTTTTGTCATATTCTATTGGTAAGGAGCAAGTCACTGGTTCTTCTCACAAACAAGGGAAGGCAATTATAAGAAGATGTGAAGAGCCATAGGCCTGAACCACACATGGTGCTATCTTAAAGTCTATCCACCACACTCAGTTAGTGGCAATTCCATTTAAGCCCAAAATCCTTGACATTGTTTATGGTTTCTCTTTCTTGTATGCTCCATATATCCGATTAGCAGTAGATTATACCTGTTCTACTTTCAAACCAGATCTTACCACTTCCATTTGTACCACTGTAGTACAAGTGTTCTCTTGGATTACTTTAATAAATCTCTTACTGGTTACCCTGCTTCCATGCTTATAATCCCCTCATGGTCTATGTTCCATACGGCAGTCATAGTGATCTATTTGAAATATAAATCAACTCACCTCTCTTCTTTGCTCAAGTCCCTCCATAGCCTCTGGTCTCAAAGTAAAAACCAAATTTCATACAGTGATGTACAGGCCATACACAATCTGTGCACCTAAACCTCTTTGACAGCATCTCCTACATCTCTTTTCCATGATAATTCCAATGTAACCATACTGAAAACTTGCTGGTTTAACATACCAGATTTACTGTTACATCAGGTTTTTCCTGGATGTTACTGCTACCAGGAAGCCTTTTTCTAGGTAGTTACATTGCTCTCTTCTCTACTCTTTAAAATTTTTGCTCAAATTATATTTTTTTCAGAGTCTTACCCTTATTGTATAATGAATTTTGTAATTACTTATTCCTTTTTATTCTAGCACTCTCAATCCCTCACTCTACTCATTTTTTATCCCACAGGACTTAATGTCTTCTAATATACTATATAATGTACTCATTTATTGGGTTCAGCATCCTTGCCTCAAAAAAAAGTACAAAAATGTTAGTAATATTCCGTTTTATTTGTTGAGATATCTATAGGCCTAAGAATTGTGTCTGGTACAAAGTAGGTTCTTAATGTGTGATAATAAATGAAAATCTTAATTTTGAAACCACAGGATAGTGATTTCTGGGGTCAAGTGAGTAACAGAAATAACCACTAACATTTTTCAGCAATTACTATAGTACTAGAATATTAAAATTGCAATTTCACCTACATAATATTATGTATTTTTAAAATCGTACATGGTACGGACTATCTTTATGCATATTTGGTATTCAAGAAAACAGATACAGAGATTTTCACTGATGTTTTTCAAGACTGCACAGGTATATAAACGATGAAACAAGTTTTAACTACTTCTTATGTGATGAAAAATATGTAGTGCATTAATTCTATGTATCTAGCCTGCTTATTGTGATAGTAACAATAACAGCTATTATTTAATAAATGCTTCCTATAGGCCAAGCACTGTATGATGCACGTTACATGCATTTTTAAATTTACCCCTTGCTATAACCTTGTGGAATACTGCTACTATTAGTATGCCCATTTCACAAATAAAGGGCAGAAACATAGCCAAGAAAATGTAGATAATATAGCAGAATAAGTTATCAAACTCAAACCTGCCCAACATCAAATGCTATCTTCTAGTTTTTTTGGTTGCTACAAATATTTATTTAATATATACCATTAATTTGTGAACTAAAAATATTGTTTTTGATTTGCATTTCCCTGATTAGTGATGTTGAGCATTTTTCATATGTTTGTTGGCCATTTTTTTTGTCTTCTTTTGAGAAATGTCTGTTCATATCATTTTTCCATTTTTAAAATGGTATTGTTTGGGTTTTGGGTTTTGGTGCTAAAATGTTTGAGTTTTTGGTATATTCTGATATTAACCTCCTGTGTTATTAGTAGTTTGCAAATGTTTTCTCCCATTCTACAAGTTGTCTTTTTATTCTGCTGTTTCCTTTCCAGAAGCTCTTTAGTTTGATATAATCTCATTTTTAAAAAATTGGTTTTGTTGCTTGTGCTTTTGGGATCTTACCCATAAACACTTTCCCAGACCAATGTCTTGAAGCATGTTTTCTTCTATTAGTTTCATAATTTTGGGTCTTACATTTAGATTTTTTTATACATTTTAAATGAATTTTGGTAAAGGGTCATAAGAGAGGGCTTGTTTCATTCTTCTGCAAACCACAATGATGTATAATCTCAAACTAGTTAGGATAGCTGTTATCAAAAAGACAAAAAATAAATGCTGGCAAAGTAGAGAAAGGCATTTTTTTTCTTTTGGTTTATTTTTTTTATACTTTAAGTTCTGGGGTACATGTGCAGAATATGAAGGCTTGTTACATAGGTATACACGTGCCATGGTGGTTTGCTGCATCATCTACATTAGGTATTTCTCCTACTGCTATACCCCACACCCCCCCACTATCTCTCCCCTAGCCCCTCACCCCCTGACAGGCCCAGGTGTGTGATGTTCCCCTCCCTGTGTCCATGTGTTCTCACTGTTCAGCTCCCACTTATGAGTGAGAACATGCAGTGTTTGGTTCTCTGTTCTTAGGTCAGTTTGCTGAGAATGATGGTTTTCAGCTTTATCCATGTCCCTGCAAAGGACATGAACTTATCCCTTTTATGGCTGCATAGTATTCCATGGTATATGTGTGCTACATTTTCTTTATCCAGTCTATCATTGATGCGCATTTGGGTTGGTTCCAAGTCTTTGCTATTATGAACAGTGCCACAAAACATACGTGTGCATGTGTCTTTATAATAGAATGATTTCTAATCATTTTGGTATGGATGGGAATGTAACCTGTCTCAGGCACTATGGACAACAAGATGGAAGTTCCTTAAAAAGCTATAAACAGAACTACTACATGATTGAGCAATCCCACTAATGGGTATACATATTTTTTAACAATCAGTATATTGAAAAGACATCTACTGCCCCATGTTCATTGCAGCACCATTCACAATATCCAAGATATGGAGCCAACCTAAAAGTCCATCAATGGTTGACTTCATAAATAAAATGTTGCATACATATACACAATGGAATACTGGTTAGCCATAAAAAAGAATAAAATCCTGTCATTCATAGCAACATGAATTGAACAAGAAGATATTATGTTAAGTGAATAAGCCAGGAACATAAAGTTAAATACTACATATTCTCATTCATATGTGGGAGTTAAAAAAAAAAGTTGATTTTATAGAAGTAAAAAGTAGAATAGCAGATATTAGAGGCTGGGGAGGGTAAGGAGAAGAGAGGCGTAGGGAGAAATTCGTGAAAAACAAGAAATTACAAACGGGGCATAGGTTCTAGTATTTTATTACACCTTTGAATTACTATAGCTAACAGTAATACATAAATAGCTAGAAAGAGGATATTAAATGTTATCAATGCAAAAAAGATAAATGTTTGAAATCTGTGTTAATTACATTGATCCGAGCACTACATATGTATCAAAACACCACCATGTATCCATAAGTATGTACAATTACTAGTTGTCAGTTAAAGAAGAAAAAAATTTAAAATCTATCTCCTTAATCATTAGGTTTGAGTTCTTCAGAAGTTTTCTTTCTGATAGGTGAAATCTTAGCAAGGACAGACTTCTTTCGAGTAATCTGCTCTAACTTTTCGCATTTCCGTCCTTCTTTTCTCTCCCAACACTTAGTGTTCTGTTCCTCAGTGTTGGCTTTAAGAAAATTAGAGCCAACACTTGAGGAACAGATCTATACAGAACATTTCCCTTAAACTGTCAACCTTTTGTTTTCAGAGTCCTACAGATCCCATTTACTAACCTAAAAAATTGCACTGCTTAATTTCCTTGTTATAGCTAGAATAAGTGATGCTCTTAACCACTACAGTATTTTGAAAGAACTGCAAGCCCACAAACAGGGTATTTCCACAACATAGTATTTACATCACATAGGACTTGAAGCAGGAAAGAAGAAAAGAAAATGGTTTATATATTATAATCCATTCAGATGCATGGAGTATTTCCCCCCTCATTTTCTTTCAAAGAACTCAGAGACTGGATAACATGATGAGCTGAAATAGATAGAAATAGGCAATTCTTTCTATCAATTGTACCAGATAAACAGAAATCACGTAATTAGAAACATATTTGACATTGATTCTTATGGCAAGCTAGTCTCATTTCAAAGTAAGACTAGCAGATACAGGGGAAATTAATAACTTTAGTCAACATTCTATGAATTTATGATCTTTACAAAAATCAAAGGAAAGAAACAACTCAAAATCCTCATTTACCATGGACAGCATTTGTGTTATAGACCTCTTGGGGCTCTAGAGAAGCTGCTTAAGCAAGAACTAGTTGAAGCAATAATTTACACAGGAAGCCTGGAGAAACCTATTAGCTAAAAGAAGGATCTGTGCAGCAAATTGGGCCTGTTTAATTTATGAAGGTGGCAAACTCCTAGAAAAAGGGAAGTCTTTTTTTTTTTTTTTAAATGACAACTCACAGAGGAGAAGTATGGGGTATCTGAACACCTACAGACACCAAGAGCTGAGAAAGAGCAACATCAAAAGCAGCTCCAGGTTAATTAGATAGCATCACTTAACCACTTGACACATGGCAGAGGTGGTGGTAGGGCTGGAAGACTGAACTTTGCCGGCATGTGTCTGGGGGCACTGCGTTACTGGAACTAAGGTGAGCTTCACAATTGTAAAATCAATTTACATGTCTCTCTCTCTCCTTTTTTTTTTTTTTTTAAATAATTTCCACATAGATAAGCAACAAGCCTCTCTTTGGTTTCTGCATTCTAGTAAGAGAGATACATCTGACAAGAGATTTTTTAAAAACCTGCTGATTCAAGCCATACATTTGAAGAACACAAATGGAAGACATCCTAGTAGGTATTTTTAGAAATTTCACGGAGTACTAAGAGAAAGGGTAAATATGTAGAATTCATCAATTCATCAACCTCAGGCACAGAAAGTCTCCAGGCAAATACATTAATTTATTTCCTCAAAGGAGTTTTATTCACAGTCTGCGTTCCCACAGTCCATGTTCCCACTCTGAACACATGTTCCCTTAAACTTTCAATCTTTTGTTTTCAGAGTCCTACAGATCCCATTTACTAACCTAAAAAAACAATCGCACTGCTTAATTTCCTTATAATAGTTAGAATAAGTGATGGTCTTAACAGATGCAGTATTTTGAAAGAATTACAAGCCCACAAGCAGGATATTTCCACACTATAGTATTTACATCACACAGGACTTGAAGCAGGACAGAAGAAAAGAAAATCAAGGTGACCTGTTTATGTTTTCCAAACTCTGAATCTTTTAAAAAATTCTCCCTCTACCCAGGTCACATTTGCATCTGAGGAGAAATGAGAAGAGAAAAAATGAGTTCTAGTTGAGGAAGGAAAATAAAAAGAGTAGAACAGGTAGCATAAGTGGCACACTGAAATTGTTTGTAGCTATGCTGCTTTTGGGAAATAGAAAGTTAAAAACAAAACAAAAAAAAGTTAAACCTCACTCCCCTATTACCCTCAAAACTCCATAAAATGCTACCATATTGTCTACTGCATAATGACCACAAATGAGGGGGCATAATGCTAAAAGATATAGACATTAAACTGGTTAATCAATAAATAAAAATTACAGTTACAAATCATGATAAGTAATGTAAAAATAAACAAAATGACACTATAAAACATAATGAAAATGGGCTAGTTTGGACTGGGTATTTAGGGAAATCTTTTCTGGAGAAAGACATGAAGGAAAAATAGGAATAAGTTGTGGTGGTAGTAGTAGTGCTGGAGTAGCTATGTGGTGTAGATGAAATTAAGCGTGCATTACATTCATCTTTCCTTGCAATATAATGATATAATTTTCCACTATCTTATTGCCTGACTAACTACAACTCTACCAGGCAGTAAGGGATGGTTCAATACCATTTTATAAATGGGATGAATGTTTACTCAGAGAGGCTGTTTACTCAGTAACATAGCTAGAAAGGAGTATATTAGGCCCTTAGTCCAGGGTACATTCTAGTACAACATTATACCTGAATGAAGTGGAAAAGGGAAACAGAGATAAAGGGAAGGTGTGTCATTTCTACTGTGTCAAACCATTTCTTGTCACAGTGCCTATTGAATTCATAACAGAAGTTTTGTGCTTTCAACATAAATCAGTTAGTGATATAGTTGGATACAGAAATTAGTTTGTTTGCACACATTAACACAATAAAGAAGAGATTCTTAACCATAAATATTACAAGAGGAGGGCTGACCATAGCAAAGTCATTTATAATGCCAATCTACAAGGGGCCTCAGGATGGAAGTGCATAAATATCCTTCCTTTAAAATTTTTCAGTATTGATAACAGCTAATGCATACTTATTATGTGCCAGACACATTTACAGGTGCTTTATGTTTAACTCATTTAATCCTTCCAACTATATGAGGTAGGTATTTTCATGACCCCTATTTTACAGATGACACAGAAAACTTATTTAACCTACCTAAGGTTACACAGCCAGTACATAGAAAAGTACGGATTTGTACCCAACTGAATTGTGTCTGGAATCCCTACCCTTAACAATTATGCTTTCGTTATTTCTATTACTAAATTGAAGACTGGCCCACTTAACGTATAAGGACGAAAATATAATTGGTGCTATCACGTGAGGTTATTCTACTGTACAATAGAAAGTAACCCTTCCACCACAACTACTCCCCTATAGCTGCAAGAACAACTCTTTATTTGATTGATCTAGGGTGAAAAATACAAGAGTTTCACATACTGATGAGCCAATATCCATGGTTCTCTAGAGAACTCCTACAAGGGTTTGGATTGGTGTCTAATTTGGGGTATAGAGTGGTGTTAAACCCTGGAAGAACAAGTTACAGGAATTACCCTTAATTATTAATCATCTGAATCTCATGAGTGAGGGAGACTTCTTTATAGATGGTATTAAGGACCAGAGCAGAGCAAAGGTCTGATCTGGCATCTTCTTCAGTGTCAAACTCCTCAATCCACACTTAACAGTACTTTTGGAATGATATAACTCTCTGGTTCAAATGTTAGAGAATTGACTGTAATTAGGCCAAATAAGTGTTAAATCATCCCCATCCCCAGGACTCATAGGTAAACATGTTACAGTTTTAGCTTCTCTGTCTCTGTTTCAGTCTAGGGTTGGTGTCAATTGTAGACCAATAATCACTCTATGGATACAAGTAATGTTAGTGGCATTCAGAATAGTTAAGAATACTCAAGAGCATGAAATAGTAAGCTACAACTTTTCCTTCCCTCACAGAGACACTGGGTTAACAACAATATATGTTCCAGAATACCTCTGTAAGAACTGTAGAGACCTGGTGAGATGCTATCCAGGCAACTATAAAAACAATAATGGATTCCAACAAAAGGAATAGGCAAATTTAAACATTTGGCACAGACATTTATGCCTCTCTGCCATATAGCACAATGTGGAGCAACTGGGAAGAAATCTGCCATAATGAGGTTCCTCCCTCTGGACAAAAACAAGAGTGGACCATAGGTTCAATGATGTACTGGCTTCTGTGGGTGCTACCTGAGGGATTGTTTACTGTTCCACCTGACATGGACTACTGATAGTACTGATACCAACTTGGAAGCTGTTGAAAACAGAGGCAAGGAGCACATTAGAGCTGCAGCTCCACAGGCAGATGCAAGGGGAAGTGAGACATGAGAAAATGTCTGAGAGGTCTTAGAATTTCCAGCGGGAAAGGCTGGTGAAAGTTTTCTCCTGCACAATGACTGGGAGTGACGATTGTTATTTCAAATGCCAAAAATGCAACAAAAATAAACAAGGCATAAAAAGGAACAAGAAACAAGGCCCAATTAAAGTAAGAAGATAAAACTCCAGAAATCAAACCTAAAGAAATGCATATCTATGAGCTTCCCAATGAAGAATTTGAAATAATTGTCATAAAGATGATCAATACCTTAAAAGAAAACAGACAAAAAAATCAGAAAAACAGTAAATAAAATAAGAATATCAATAAAGAGATAAAAACTCCTTAGAAAAAATCAAACATAAATTTTGGAGTTGGAAAATAATTGAACTAAAAAATTCATTAGAGAGGTTCAACAATAGATTTTATTAGTAAAAGGAATCAGCAAACTTGAAGACAGATTTGAAATCATTGAGTCACAGGAGAAAAAAACAAGAATGACTGAAGTGAGCATCAATGGATGAATGAATAAAGAAAAGGGGGCATATATACACAATGGATTACCATGCATCTATAAAAAGAATGAGATTCTGTCATTAGCAACAACATGGATGAACTGGAGGAAATTATGTCAAGTAAAACAAGCCAGTCACAGAAAGAAAAACTTTGCATGTTCTCACTCATCTGTGGGAGGTAAAAATTAAAACAATTAAACTCATGGAGATAGACAGTAGAATGATGGTTACCAGAGGCTGTAAGGTAGTGGGGACACAGGTGGGGAAAGTAGGACGGTTAATTGGTACAAAAGTACACTTAGATAGAATGAATAGTATCTGATAGCACAACATGGCAACTATGGTCAACAATAATTCATTATACATTTTAAAATAACTAAACAGTATAATTAAAATGCTAGTAACAAAAATAAATGATAAATAGTTGAGGTAATGAATACTTCATATGCCCTTATATAATTATTACACATTGTATGCCTGTGTCAAAATATCCCATGTATACCATATACATGCACACACACACACACACACACACACACATACTATGTACCACAAAAATAAAAAATACTTTTTTTAATGTAAAATAAGAACAAACTAAAGCAAAGAGGCCTAAGGGACTTATGGTGAACTTTAAAGGAGACTAATATTTGTGTTATGAGAATCAGAGAATGACAAAAAACAGAAAAAGAAGCAGAGATCTTATATGAAGAAATAATGGTTGAAAGTTTCACAGGTTTGAAGAAAAAAATGGACATAGGGATTTAAGAAGCTGAAAGACCTACAACTAAGATACACCAAGGAGAACCACACTGAGACATATTATAATCGAACTGCCTGAAGTTAAAGGCAAAGAGAATCATGAAAGCAGTGAGAGAAAATCAACTTGTCACATACAAGAAAGCATTCATAAGATTATCAATAGAGGCCAGTCACAGTGGCTCGCACCTGTAATCCCAGCACTTTGGAGGCTGAGGTAGGCAGATCGCTTGAGGTCAGGAGTTTGACACCAACCTGGCCAATGTGGTAAAACCTTGTCTCTACTAAAAATGCAAAAATTAGCTGGGCATCGTGGCAGGAACCTGTAATCCCAGATACTGGGAAGGCTGAGGCAGGAGAACTGCTTGAACCCAGGAGATGAAGGTTGCAGTGAGCTGAGATGGTACCACTGCACTCCAGTCTGGGTGACAGAGTGAGACTCTGTCAAAAAAAAAAAAAAAAAAAAAAAAAAAACTATCAATAGATTTATCAGCAAAAACATTGCAGGACAGGAGTGGAATGATATACACAAAATATTGAAAAAAATCTAGCTGTATACCAAAAATACTTTAGTAGTTTTTCTTCAGAAATGAAGGAGAAAAAAGACCATTTCTAGAGAAAAGCTGAGGGAGTTCACCACCACTAGACCTACCTTACGAGGAATGCTACTTTAGTTGCCTTCCTCAAGTTTTACATGTAGTATTTTGTAGTCTTCAGTTAATTTATATTTTGCTTTCTTGATTATGAATTATCTACATGTATATTTTTCAATTTTTAGATATGTATTTTTTCATGTTTTTCTGTTATTTATTATAATTGTGTTTTGGTCATCTATGTGGTTTATATGATATCTTGAAATTTATAGTGTCTTGCTTTATAACTAAAATGTGATACATTTTTAGAAATGTTCAAAGTGAACTTAAAAATAAAGAACATTCTATAGTTAATATATGTACCACTTTCAACTCACACAGTGAAAATTATCAATTTGATCAAGCTTATTTTTAATATATAGAAATACAGAAAATCTATAATTTTACTATTTTTTAATCTTTCTGAACTATAAAATACTGAAATAAGTGTGTTAAAAATTATTCCTTATTTTAGTGAATTTTCCCACTTCTTTCCACTTTTTTTTTTTTAAGTGTATAAAAAGATGCTTTATTTTAATGACTTTGCCCTGTCTTCAGCAAAGACTTCATATCCAGTCCTGCCAAAAATTTAGCCTTTGAGTTTATTTTATATTGTAGTTATATTATTAGGTACATTTAAGTTTAAAATTGCTCCATTTACATGATGAACTTATCTTTTATTTATATGTATTGTCTCATCTTATCTCCAGTGATTTCTTTTACTTAAGGTTTACTTCAGCTGATATTAATATAGCAATTCTGGCATTGTTTTGGTTGATATCTTCCTCTTATATTTTTTTCTTTTTTTTTTTTTTTTGACTTTCAACACTTTTATGACCTTAACTCTTAGCAGTTCTTCTGATAGCTGTCATAAAGTTAGATTTTTCAAAACCTTTATTCTCTCACACTTTGTCTTTTAACTACAAAATTTAGCCCATTACATTTATTGTAATTCTCTTATACAATTGTCCATTGATATCTCTGTGTGATTGATTCTAAGACCACTGCAGATACCAAAATCCATGGATGCTCAAATTCTTACATAAAATGGTCTAAAATTTGCATATATACTACACACATGCTCCCATATATTTTAAATCTTCTCTAGATTTATAGTATCTAATTCAATGTAAATGTTATATAAATAGTTAATATGCTCTATTGTTTCCTATTTGTAATTTTTGTATGTTTGTATTATTTTTGGGTCATGACTTGCTGACTTTGCAGATACAAAACCTATAGATATAGAGCATTAACTGTATTTAGATTTAATTATATCATATTATTCCTATATTCTATTTGTCTCTGTTTTCTATGTTTCTGCTTTTCCCCTCCTTTCTCTCTGTTGTACTTTTAATCCCTTACTCTACTTTTCCCAAAGACAATTTTAATACATACAAGTTGAGTATTCCTTATCCCAATAGCTTGGGACCAGAAACATGTTAGATTTCAGATTTTTTTCAAATTTTGGAATATTTGCATTATATTTACCAGCTGAGCATTTCTAATCTGAAAATACAAATCTGAAATGTTCCAATGAGTGTTTTCTTTGAGTATTATGTCAGCATTTAACAATTTTCAGATTTGTGATTATTTCAAATTTTGGATTTTTAGATTAGTAATAAACTGTACTTTGTTATCATTTTAATGGTCTCCCTAGTAAATTTGGAAAACATATTTGACACAGTTTTTAACAATCAAATCAGATACACTATGGCTACCTGGAAATGTAATGTGGTTGCTATAAGAAGCCTTTAAGCCATCACAACTAGAAAAGGGTAACACTATGGGGTTGATATCTATCTTCCATTAATCTGTAAATCATAATTTAAAAGCCTGATGACCATAATCAATTTGGAGTTTAGAAAAACTCTTCCAGTTTTCCCAACACCATTTATTAAACAGGGAATCTTTTCTCCATTGCTTGTTTTTGTCAGGTTTGTCAAAGATCAGATGTTTGTAGGTGTGTGGCATTACTTCTGAGGCCTCTGTTTTGTTCCATTGGTCTACATCTCTGTTTTGGTACTAGTACCATGCTGTTTTCATTACTGTAGCCTTATAGTATAGTTTGAAGTCAGGTTTGTGCATATAGCTGAAACTGGACCTATTCCTTTCATCTTACATAAAAATTAACTCCAGGTGGATTAAAGATTTAAACATAAGACCTAACACCATAAAAACCGTAGAAGAAAACATTGGCAAAACCATTCAGGACATAGGCATAGGCAAGGACTTCATGACTAAAACACCAAAAGCAATGGCAACGAAAGCTAAAATAGACAAATGGGATCTAATTAAACTTAAGAGTTTCTGCACAGCAAAAGAAACAATCATTAGAGTGAACCACCAACCAACAGAATGGTCAAAAATTTTTGCAAGCTACCCATCTGACAAAGGGCTAATATCCGGAATCTACAAAGAACTAAAACAAATTTGCAAGGAAAAAACAACTCCATCAAAAAGTGGACAAAGGATGTGAACAGGCACTTGTCAAAAGAAGACATTTATGCAGCCAACAAACATATAAAAAAATACTCATCATCACTGGTCATTAGAGAAATGCAAATCAAAACCACATTGAGATACAATCTCATGCCAGTTAGAATAGCGATCATTAAAAAATCTGGAGACAACAGATACTAGAGAGGATGTGGAGAATCAGAAATGCTTTTACATTGTTGGTGGGAACATAAATTAGTTCAACCATTGTGGAGACAGTGTGGTGATTCCTCAGGGATCTAGAAATAGAAATACCAATTGACCCAGCAATCCCATTACTGGGTATGTACCCAAAGGATTATAAATCACTCTATTATAAAGACACATACACTCGTATGTTCACTGCAGCACTGTTTACAACAACAAATACCTGGAACCAACCCAAATGTCCATCAGTGATAGTCTGAATAAAGAAAATGTGGCACATATACACCATGGAATACTATGCAGCCATAAAAAAATGATGAGTTTGTGTCCTTTGCAGGAACATGTGTGAATCTGGAAAGCATCATTCTCAGCAAACTGACACAAGAACAGAAAATCAAACATCGCAGGTTCTTACACATAGTGGGTGTTGAACAATGAGAACACACGAACACAGGGAGGGGAACATCACACGCTGGGGTCTGTTGGCGGGGTGGGGAACTAGAGAAGCGATAGCAGGGCGGGGGGAGTTTGGGGAGGGATAACATTAGGAGAAATATCTAATGTAGGTGACAGGCGGATGGAGGCAGCAAACCACCATGGCATGTGTATACCTATATAACAATCCTGCATAATCTGCATATGTACCCCAGAACTTAAAGTATAATAAAAAATAAAAAGAAAATAAAAATAAAACAAAACAACTACAACAAACTCTTCCTATTCCTTACTTGATTTTTCAATACCTTGGGCTATACTGCAAGCAGCAGCCTCAGAAAACATTATGATAAAACACATAGCTAATCTAATAAGATCATAGGGGATGGGGATTGCACAGAGAGTGCAGACATAAAATATATACTTGTCTAACCAAAATCAAAATTACATATATATACAAATATAGGGGGGTGTGTGTGTGTATGTGTGTGTGTGTGTGTATGTGTGTGTGTGTATGTGTGTGTATAATTTCAGTGTGCAGCCATTTGAGGGGTCAAAATCTCACAAAAATTACATTTATATTTTGTGGTCTATTAAATAAAGTAAAATAAGCTTAAAATCTAAGATCTCAGTATCTGGCTTAACACTCCCAAAGCAACCCATAAGCAGGTCCATAGTACCCTGTACTAGTTCCAACATCCCAAGAGAGGCCTATGAAGATCCAATGGAGGTATGGAAGAAGGTATTTTCCTGATGAACAAAAAAGATCAAACTTCAAAATCATAGAAGCAGGCAAAATTTTTCAAAACTATTAGCAAGGATTCAAGGTAAGTGGTGTGTGTAGCACCAAAGAACATACAGGTATAATCTAGGTTAGCAAGAGCATTACTCATTTCTGGAAAAATAGAGTAATGGCACAGGAGTCTTGACATAAGGAGATTCTATTAAACTCCTGTTTAAATAAGTGAAAATTTCTTTCACTTAAAATTATCTACTTATGACTCTTCATCGATAAATAAAGACTATGTCACCAGTTAAAATTAGAAGCAGAGTTAAATAGCATAAGATCCAATAAATATATGCAAAAATAATGTTTGCTTCGGAAAGGATTTGTGGAAATATCAGGCATTTAGACCTTTGTTGGGGGAAGCAGCAAAGAGGAAAGAACTTACAGAGTGCCTACATTAATTGGTTATGAGTAACATATAAACTAGGAACAACAAACCTCAGCAAACTGTAGGAAGCCTCTGGGGAGACAAACTTCTCCATACCTCATGTTCTGGTGCAGGGTGACCTAGGCTCTGTTACCATAAATGTTGTGCTCAAGGACATAAAACCCCTTCATATCACTAAGATGTAATCAGACTTGTAGGCTCCTTTTAAGGCCCACGTTCCACCAGCTGCACATAGATAATAGGCTAAAGATAATCACATGTTCTTGTTTTGTGAAACTCCCAAAACTGCCACTGTTATCAAGCTTTAGAATGACGCACCAGTTCTGGCTCACTGATTCACCCCACCATCACGTCACCCTCTCCCTACCATCACTCCACTACTCACCCAACAGATCAAAGTGATTGTAACCAATAAATACTGTGGAAAACCAGAGCTCAGGCCTTTGCACCTTCCTTTATGCACTGGCCCCCTGGTCCCACTTTATGTATTCTTAACTTGTCTTATTCTCATTCATCTGTTGCCACTGAACTCAGGGTACTCATGGGTGGGGCCTGGGGCCGGGTCTCTACAGACCTTCATAGATGGCCGAGGACAAATCAATTCTTCTCTCTAATAATAAGACCTACAATTATTGAGTGTATAATAAATGCTTGACTCAAAACTAGGAATTTTACACATACTAACTTAATGAGCCTTAATAATAGTCATATAACCAGAGACTATTATTCATTTTTTGCTGACAAGGAAATAAAGGCACAAAACAGTTAATTAACTTGTCCATGGTCAGAGAGAGAATAAAAATAACAGAGCTAGGGCTTCAAATCCCATGTCCCTGAACCCTTAGCATACTTACTACCTCTATCACTTCATACATAAAGATGAAACAGATTATAATACAAGAAAACTCTCAATGAAAAAGTATAACAATTATGCCCTAAGTAACCCCCACATCACCTAGTATAGAGCTAAGCACACAGCAGATATCCAATAAAAATATTTTGAAATAACTTGAACAATTATGTTGGGTTTCTATGGCTTTTTATATTTACACTCTTTCAATGCTGGGCTTTGTAGCAAATACTCTCTAATAAATTCTCCAAAATGGTTTAGAGAAACAATGATAGCAGTGGGGAAATCTGAACTACCTGTTTTCTATATTAAAGCCAAGCACTGTGTCCTTAGTTTATCAGGAACAATTTGTTGAAATTTTTAAAAAGCCACATTATTATATTTGTAGCCTACTGTTTCAGGCTAGACACATGCTTAGGGTACTCACAATTCAAAAAGAGAAGACACTGTCTCTAAATTACAGGCTCAGGATCGAATTTGTTAGAGGTGTGGCTAGTAGATCTTTTCAAAATTCAGAAAGTAAGAACATGAATTCAACGCCATTGAAACAGCTGCTTACACCTTAATGGAGTCATTCTCTATCTTCATATATATGTGTTAGAATAAGCTCTTCAAGAGTTGTGTTCAAGATGAAGGAAAGACACAAGAGATGGGTGTCTCAAGGTAGGGGACTCTGAATGGAGTGAGCTGCTATGAGGTTTTACTGGTAAAAAATAGGTAAAATTACCTCTGTTACCTCATGGAGTTAACATTACTAATCTACCTCTTCAGTAGAGTATCTTCTTCAAAAAATTATTTCAGATTATAAAATTAATAGGATTTCAGCATAACGGTATTGACAATGGAAAATATAATAAAATAATTTCAAAGCACTCATAATGTAACCACCCAGAAATAATCTGGTGGGATTTTAACCCAAGGTTAAATTTTTGATGAATTCCCTTCTTTACTTTTAAATCTGAGTTGTTTTCCCCTGATGCAGTGATTGGTAAATGGGAAACCACATCTATGAGCGATGTGATGAGTCTGAGGAGGATAGGTTGTGGTTAGAGGACGGAGTACCAAAATAAATAGTCAATGTGAAAGCAAAAGTTGTGATCTAGCTTTTATTAATGCCATGCATTAAGCTAGTGGTTAAAGTGTGGTCCCCAGACTAGATATCAAGATCATGGGGGGACTTGTTAGAAATGTAAAATGTTCAGGCTCATTCTAGCTCTCTGAATCAGAAGCTCTGGGTGCACAGTCCATCAATCTGTGCTTTAACACAATCTGTGCTTTTTTTTTTTTTTGTAGCCAAAGGCACAACACATTTTATTTGTAAGATCAACTCCACATCTAAAAATTTTACATAGACATCTTATAAGAGACTATGCAAGGGCATCATGGCCTTTGTTTAAAAGGAACACTTTTAAAAAACATATGAAGCAATGGGCACTACCTAACTCAATGTCCTCTCCAGAAGTGGCACCAAAAAGCAATGAAATCTGTAGTGAGTGGTTCAAAAATGAAAATTTAAGGAAGCTATAGCAACAGAGGTATCAGCATTGTCATGGAAAAACCTAGAATATAGCTACATTTGCACTCTCATGGATTAATGGATGAGACATACTAAGTAGAAGTGACTGATGAGATGCCTCTACCAAGGAGTCTTGAAAATATGGAATCCGAGGCAATTCAAATAGACAAGTGTTGGTTAAGTTCCAGGCAGAGTGAGAATTGGTACAGGGAGGGTCATTTCAGAATTTTATAAGATTGTTATGTATAGTGCTTGGAGTGGTATCCAAAGATGAGCTGTATACAATGCACATCAAAGGAATTTTGCCAGTGACTCCTTTCTGCATTATATTACAATAGAGTGTTGAATAAAAAACTGTTCCATATGAGAAAACCTCTTTCTGAATCCCACACTCGGTAACAGGGTAATTAAGCTCATATCCTTTCTCAGTTACATTGGTTATAGGACAGCCAGTTCCTAGAGACACTTCATCAGAATGCAAAATATGATCTTGACCAAGTAAAGTTGGTTCAGCCACAACCCAGAACACTTTAACAAGTTTTTGAGGAGATACCGATATACTCAAACTTACAAACCACTTATCTTAGCAAAATTTCTACCTGGAGATATACAGAGTGAGAATGATAATAATAACTAACACTTTCTGAGTACTTGCTATAATCCAAGCATTATACTAAACACTTAAAATACATGATGTTATTTAGTCTCACATACATCTATTTTGTAAAAGAAGGCACCAAGGAGTTCAGGTAACACTTCCAAACTTACATGAATAATAAAGAGTGAGGTCATGTTTAAAATCCAGTCAGTCTGTGACCAGAGATGCTGTTTTAAGTCAGTGTATTACTTTCTATGCTACAATACTAAGGTAAAACAAGCCTCAATGTATCTATTTACAATGTGGTGTATAAGTAAAGATGCTGGTCTTAAAGATAACTATCTCAAAACGTGGTATTCTCTATTATGAAGACAATTGGAGGGGGCAATTTATTCACCATTTTGTTCTCAGATTGGTCAAGGCATCTACTAGTTCTTCTATCACAAACATAACAAACACAACAATAGTAAATTAAGATATACTAAACTTTGGGACCAGTGGCTGTCCAATTCATACTTAAGTCATTTACTTTCTCTAAATTGTCAGTTTTCTTCTCAGTAAAAAATGGGATAATAATGGTACCTATCTGCAAATAAATTTGCTGTGAGGATTAAAGTGTGTGTGTGTGTGTGTGTGTGTGTATGGTGTGTGTGGTAATAGAAGTAGATGATGCTGTTGCTGCTGTTATGAGATATAGGTGTTATAAAATGTCTAAATTTTTCCTGTTTTTACTAAGCTTATAACGTTCTTCTATGTAGAAGATGTTTGGAAGGATTTGGAGAGGTGAACACAGTCTAAGAAAATTAAATCTCTAGCCATCCAAGTCTCATACTCTATTATTAACTCACAGTCAAAGAGCTTATTGCATTTTCTTCCTTAGGTTATTAGAAAAATTACTTTTATTATTCTACTTAGAAAATCACAGGGAGGGCAAGGTGGGCGGATCACCTGAGGTCAGGAGTTAGAGACCAGCCTGGCCAACATGGTAAAACCCTGTCTCTACTAAAAATATAAAAATCAGCCCAGCATGGTGGCATGTGCTTGTGATCCAAGCTACTCAGGAGGCTGAGGCAGGATAATTGCTTGAACCTGGGAGGCGGATGTTGCAGTGAGCTGAGATCATGCCACTGCACTCCAGCCTGGATGACAGAGTGAGACTGTCTCAAACAAAAAAAAAAAAAAAAAAAAAAAAAAAAGAGAAAAGAAAATTACAGAAGTCAAAAAACTGGAGCAGAATTTCATTATGAGATTAAGTGGATTACAGTGTCTGGGCTTTCAATACCTAGGCAAAGGTATACCTTAGTTGTAGAGTTTAAGAGAGCTTCTGCAAGGCTTTCCTCACCTCCTAAAGACCTTTGACTCCTCAGAGCACCAACAATCTGACAATTCAGTACTTCTTTATATGCTGGTTTATATTGGTCGTATATGTTAGACTTAACCCCCTAACCAGGTTAGATATTCCTTGAGAGCTAGGACCTTCTCTGAACAGTGCTAGACATATGAAAATAACTTAATGTTCATTTAGTTCTCATATTCATCATTAAGCCCTGATTATATATTTATACATGTACAAGAAGAGGCATGTAATGATGCGCACTACAGTACTGCCTGTAATAAGAGAATACTGAAACAGCTTAAATGTCCATCAATAGGACAATTCTGTTTAAGAGCCATAGTCATATCTGTATATAGATGCACTTGCCATGGAAACCGGATATTTTCAGCAGCTTAGCATAGCATCTGGGTAAGCAATGTTACCCTATGTCTCTGTGTTTCTGTATTTCCCGTGCTTCTGTGCCAGACCAATTGCTTCTTTTGATTGATGCAGACTTTCTTTCAGCTTACAGCAATATTTTCACTTGGGTTTTATATCAAGTCCTGAGGCTGTGGGGGCATTACTTTTTTCTTTTAAAGGCAATTTTGTGAATCTGCTGGGTTGTCATATGCTAACTTCATATTTTAACTCCCATTTACTTTCAAATTATTGGATGTGACTGTTACTGTTCTTTCTCATATATTGCCTGTACTTTATATGAACATATCATAGTTCATCGATTGACAAGACGTCACATAGAAAATTTCAAAATTTCCCTTTTTTCTCTGGGCTCATTTGCAAACATTTGTAGTCAGGTCAATAGCTGTCTATATTATAAGGTATGCTTCTATCAATTATATTATCATAGGGAAAAAGAGGAACATTCTGTCTTCTTTATCTCCTTCCGGAGACAAATCTAAATAAATGAGAGTTAATTTATTTTATTAGTAGCTATATCACAAATTCTCTACATAGATAATATAACTTATATGTGTCACTATGCTTCACATTCAAACTAAGTCATTATTCTGTGAAGTGAACATATTATTCCCTTTAAGAAGATGAGGAAATGAAGGCTTAGATAAAGTAATTTTCCCAGAGCTACACACTAGATTATAAATAGTAAAGACAGGGTATGGACCTCTGTTAGGCTGATTCTGTTTTTTTTCCAGTACAACATAGAGCCTCTTTCTTCATACTGTTATTTCCATTTACACAAGGAAGTTATTGATGGTGATATTTAATCAAGCTTTTGAGTTAAATCAGACTTGAGTTTAGATCTCAATTTTCACAACTTTGGAAAGGAGACCATAATAGCATCTACCTCACAAAACTGGTGTGAGAACTAAATGAGAAAACTAATGGATATAAATGCCTGGTCCAGGGCCTGAAATATGGGCATTCACTTAAAAAGATTTCTGTAAGTTGTAACTTTTACTTTCCTCTTTGAATACAAAATGACATAATAAAATCTCCTTCTATTAATTTATTTGGATTGCTAGCTTGGTCATTTCTCTTTTAGTTGTGACTCATTTATTCACTTTCCTCATGCCTCATTGGTACCATATTTAAATTTCTTTTTTTATTCAGGTTTTATTTTTTATAATTTTAACTTTTATTATAGATTAAAGGGTACACATGCAGGTTTCTTACATGGCTATATGGCATGATGCTGAGGACTGGATACCCAACAATCCCATCATCCAGTCAGGGAGCATAGTATCCAACTTTGTTTCTAAAACATTCCTTGCTTACTTGAACAAATAATAATCGTTTTTCTTCTCCATATACTTAATGTCTATACATTCTTAGGCACGTATCACTTACTCATTTATCTTCTATTCTAGCTACCCGTATTTGCTTCATTTCTCCTGTAAGCTTCTTGAGGTCAGGGACTCATCTTGTTAGCTCTAGAGTGCTTAGCAGTGCCTAGTATATCATAGGTGTACCTTAAATATACACTAAATAAATTGATTAATGGAATAAAAATCTGAGTTACCACAAGTGTACTTTGAATACATTTTGTCATTTGAAAGGGTAATTAAAACAATTTTCTTATAAGGCATTGCTGAAAATGTCTTGCAATATGTAATTTAACTGACTTGCATAAAAGCATGCTTGGCTTATTTGTACAAACAACGTCATTCATTTGATGGTGTGCACAGCCTTAAGTCTTACGGAATAAGTTATTACAGCATTGTAAAAGATTTCTCCAAAACAGGTAATAAAAGAAAAATACACAAAAAGAAAAATATAACGTTAAAGGTAACTCTCCATTTCCTGAGCTATGCACCCAGTTTCTGAATTACAGCACTCTTTCTATATTTTTCTATCAGCGCAATTGAGAATTACATGTGAGACAAGACAGCATTGGTTTGGAGTCAGAAAATGTAACTTAAATTCAACTATGACTTTTTTAAGCTACTTTACCTCAATGGATCTCAGTTTCCTGGTAATAACCTCTAGTGTACAGGGTTGTTGTGAGGATTGAGACAATGTATGTACAGTCTGTTATATATTAAGTACTTATTGTATTATAGAATTATCATAGTGGGATAGTCACATATGTATGATATTGGAAAGGGTTTAAATTCAAACCATATACTTTGTGTGTGAGTTTTGGTAAATGATCCTAAGGGAAGAAAAGTTGAAACTAAGAATTTAAATGAGAAGAATTATATGTGGATTCCAATTATCCTTAGGTTTTGGCTCTTTCATAATCTTTCCTCATTATTTTCTATTAATTGGGCTTTTCTCTGTCCCCAAATTTCCCCAGAATTAAGTGGTTTCATGAATAAAGGTGAGCCTTCTTTAATATTATAAAATGAAGCTTTTACCAAACATAGTAGTACTTTTCATGAATGAAATATTCATTTCCTCATCATTTTCTCCAATAATAATACATGGAATTATACATTAGAGTTTGAGTTTTAATTTGATCCATATTTTTCATTTTATGTTTACTGCTCTCTTTGTTATAGCAGAGAGGGTAGAAAAAGTGGCCTACCTAAGTATGTTACCATTTCAGAGTCCCTGTACTTAGCTGTCCAAAGAAACCTTCTATTTTTTTTATGCCTTATGCTCATTTCAATGGATTGTAATGGTTCTGTGCTCACAATTGCATGTGTACTCTCTCTCCTACCATATTCATGTATCATTCTCAATGTAAATGAAACACCTGGGTTACTATGGCTCTCTGCTATGCACTTACAGAAAACCTAATGAATAGAATAAATTACAGTGGGAGAAATTACCAACTATTAATGTGATACGCAATATCAAGGGCCGTGAAATTCTTTAACCTATGTCAAGACTACTTCCAGTGATTACAGCATCAGTGGAGAAAATAGAAAAAAAAAAAAAAAAACACAAAAAAAACTTCTTTTCGCTTTTGTTCATATAATGATGTGGTTATGCAGTGAATTAAATAAACTAAGTAGGTTGTTAGGCTGTTCTGAAACACATGGCTATATATTATAATATTGTTGTCCAGAAAGGAGTCGATTAGAGTTCATCACTCTAGGGAATTGGGAGAAGAGTAGTTATAGGAAATACAAAGATACTTGCAGAGACTCCATGAAATACTTTCCTTCCTAAGTGCCCAGAAATGACAAATGGTAAGTTGCCTCTGTACAATTTCATGGGCACCAAAAGACTTTCCTGCCCCAAATTATTTTTCTTCCACAGGCCTGCCACAGAGCCATAAATCTTTACATTACTCATACCTTTGGATAGAGTTTGTAAAGATTCTGGTGACCATATGATTATATCTGAGTGGAAGACAGTCTAAACATAACTAAACCAACAGTCTAAACATAAACAAAATGTAAACTGTATCAGGCCTGTGTATGTGTTTTCTTTGATGAGAAAGCAATAAAAAAGGATAGCCTACCTTTAAATTTTCACACTAACACCTATATGAGGGTAGGAAGAGGGAGAAGAGTAGAAAAAATAACTATTGGGTACTAGGCTTAGTACCCAGATGATGATATAATCTGTACAGTAAGCCCCTGTGACATAAGTTTACCTATATAACAAACCTACACATAAGATTAACAAGGAGAACAATAAAGATTAACATAAAGATTAACATAAAGATTAACAAGGAGAACATAAAGATTAACAAGGAGAACAAATAATAATAAAATGGTTAGTTTTCTTTAAAAGAAAACTCATAAAATCTGACAAAACTAAACTCACATCCCTGCACAGAAGTTATTTTAAGAATTTTGATGTCCTTATCTGCAAAAGAAAGATAATGATATTTAATTCACATAATTGTTATTAGGAATAAATGAGATAATATACCAAAGAGCCTGGTACATATTAAGCATAAATAATAATAGTCTATCATTGATAAATAATGAGAATAATTTATCATTGATTAGTGACTGCCCCCTGTAGATAGGGCACGTACACTCTGATTTGGTGCCAACCTTTACACACCAGATTTTGCTCCCAATATTGACAATGAATATTAGTGACCACTTTATCAGTACACTGTACTCCCATGTTCCTTATAAGAATATTTCTATTTTTCTAAATAAATTATAAACTAAGAGGGCTTTTTATTTCAAGAAAAATAGGAAATAAAAAACACTAAAGCACAAAATTATCTACAGATACTTCAAACATTGATTTTTAAGCAAGATGGATCTTAGTCACTATGAAAAGTGTGACTTTAGTTCTTCTATCCATCTGGAAGAACTGTCCTCACATTGTGTGTTTCAAACTGGTTGTTTTCCATCTCTAAGTTTTAGGATTTCAAAGATCCCAAGATGCCTGACTAGGGCATTAAAATCGAAACTGGTATTATTTACTTTCAAAAATTGCTTTGAAGCCCAGATGTGTTCAAGAAAAAAGATATTTCACCTTCTGAAGCTGTGATCCTTATTCCATGTTTGTCCCTCTCTTCTCTTCTGCAGATCCATTCTCTACCCTTTATATATATATAAATTGCACTTTAAGTTCTGAGGTACATGTGCAGAACATGCATGATTGTTGCATATGTACCTACATGGCAATGTGGTTTGCTGCCTCCATCACCTATATCTGGCATTTCTCCCCATGTTATCCCTCCCCAACCTCCCTACCACCAGCTGTCCCTCCCCTATTTCCCCACAACAGACCCCAGTGTGTGATGTTTCCCTCCCTGTGTCCGTGTTCTCACTGTTCAACACCTGCCTATGAGTGAGAACATGTGGTGTTTGATTTTCTGTTCTTGTGTCAGTTTGCTGAGAATGATGGTTTCCAGATTCATCCATGTCCCTACAAAGGACGCGAACTCATCATTTTTTATGTCTGCGGTGTATTCCATGGTGTATATGTGCCACATTTTCCTTGTCCAGTCTATTATTGATGGGCATTTGGGTTGGTTCCAGGTCTTTGCTATTGGAAACAGTGCCACAATGAACATATGTGTGCATGTGTCTTTATAACAGAACAATTTATAATCCTTTGGATATATACCCAGTAATGGGATTGCTGGGTCAAATGGAATTTCTATCTCTACCCTTTCTTGATATGCTCTGTGCTCTTGGAAGGCTCACCTTTTCTAACATCATTACTGGAACTCTTTTTTTTGGGCTTCTAATTAGGTTTTTACTTCTAGTTAGGTGGCACCAGACTGGAAGGCTGGAAGAAAAGTAGAGAAAGAAATCTGAGAAGAGAGGATTCTACATTAAGCATCACCCTCACTCCCTCCCTATGTTTCACTGTGGTTCCTCCATAGTCACAGTTCTTGTAGAGGGGCCCCTCTTCTACAGCTCCAAATTCGCTCTGAACTCCAATAACACCATTCTCTCACCTTGCCTCTTCAAGCTTAAAGGAAGAAATGATTTCTTATTGTGGTTCCTTACCTGGTAACTTTCACAAACTTTATCAGTTCCCTTAGTCTCTAAGTGGTCTCTTGAAACAGTGAGTTAGATCCTTTCTCCTGGTAATACCTTCACTGATGTGGAAGCCATTAAAAAATCTGCTATATTGTTAAAAACTTGTAAATAGCCTTATTTTTTGAACTATCCTTGTTAAAGCAATTTTTAAAAACTGTGTGAATAGAATACAAAGATTATTCTTTAATGCATACAGTATTTATTATTGAGTAGATAATGACTGTTTAAGTGCTTCCTTTTGAAAAGATAAATTTGCATAAATTTGTACCATTTTAATGTTATTTATGTTGGCATGGAAGAAAACATTGAATAAAGTAATTCTGGTAACAATACTACTTATTATTCTGTCTGATACAGTGTCAGCTCTCATACAAAACTCTTGAATCAATTGAGGTTGAGTGTTAAGCATTACAGTATTCCACGTTTTGAAAATACTTATTTAATAAAACACCTTTTAAGTCTTGGGATTGAGTATGTCTTGAAACTTAAAAGACAAAGACATAGTTGCCTGCATTAAAACCAAACCATTAGAACATTCAAATAAGTATAATTTCAGCACCTTAGAAACTATGAAAGTCAAGTAGTAAGTAAGCAGAATGATGACAAAAATTTACTAAAAAATTAATCTTCCTGGGCTTGTCCTGTGCCAAGGAAAGATTTAACACTTTTTCATTTCTAACCAAAATACTCATCAATTATCATTGATGTTAATTATCAAGACCCTACACTCTTAAAATGTCCTAAAGTACCTACTGAATTATAAAAATAATTGTGATATTCTATGGTCTAGTTATGGTTTATATACACTTAATCAATTGTATTATTTTATATCATGTTTGGTAACTGCTAATACACATTTCATATGCTTATTTAATAAACAGTTTTTAATGACTACTTTGTGCAAGAATTGCTGAAAACTACAGATGAAATTACAGTCAATAATAATGTTGTCTGTATATTCTCATTAATTAAGAATAATTGTGAAGGCCATTATCTATTTTACTCTATTTCCCTACCATACTGCATACAAAAAATTTTGCTCTTCATGGCCAACTGTGTTAAGTGAAAATGTAAAATTACTGGGTTAACATTTTATTTTCTTACCTATTTCTAAACTTTCTCACTCCAGATGCTACATTTTATAATGATCAACAGAATGCTATATATGGTTACTTTGGATAAATATTTGTATTTCTCCTTGTTCACTTGATGACATATTCTGCTTTGGGCTGTCTGTAGGCATCTATGATGGTAACAACAAAATTCATGTCTCTCAAAGATGACGCATTTAAATCATTTTGGGTTTTAGTTGATAAAGGGTGAACTTCTCTGAAATGTAATGCCAAGTAGGATTTATTTACCTGTGTTCTTTAGGATAAAAGAAAATTTGAACATGAGACCTTACCTCATGTTGCTCAAGAAAATGTGTGTGGGGGCCCATCCTACTGCCAGATATCCTTTATGTTTCATGTAACATGAGTAACTTGGGGAACAAGCTAAGATGAGTTCAGTCTTTTAAAAACAGGATTTTCAAGCATGGGAATTTGGAAAGAATGTGCCACTGGGCTCTGTAATTTCTCCCTCTGCCACATCCTCTACATCTAAACAACACTAGTTGATTTGTACCTCCTAAATATTCCTGGAATACACTATTATTCTCCATTTTTACATCACTTTCCTAAAAGGACTTACCCTTTCTTCTTACCTAGACCATTTCATAGTCCTCTCAACAAGTCTCCCTGCATTCAGACTTTTCCCATTCCAAACTACTGTGTTTTTTTTTATTTGTTTTTTGTTTTTTTTTATGTTTTCTTTTTCTTTGGAGACAGTCTCTATTGCTCAGACTTGAGTGCAGTGGTGCAATCTCAGCTCACTGCAACCTCTGCCTCCAGGGTTCAAGTGATTCTCATGCCTCAGCCTCCCAAGTAGCTGGGATTACAGGCATGCACCACCACTTCTGGCTAGTTCTTGTATTTTTAGTAGAGATGGGTTTCACCATGTTGGTCAGGCTGGTCTCAAACTCCTGGACTTAAGTGATCCTCCTGCCTCAGCCTACAGGCATGAGTCACCCATCACGGCCCCAAACTACTTTTTATATTGGAGACTCATTCACTGACCTTTCTAAAGCAGAAATCTGATCATGTCACCTCCTCCCTTAGGACTTCCCATTGCCTATTAAGTTAAAATGTTTTCATAAGGCACACAAAAGTACTAGCCTTATCTCTTGTCACTAACCACTTATATATTTAAATATATGTAGTGTTATTTCACCCTATAATCGTACTAAACTGCACACAGCTCTACACATGTTCATTTCTTATTTCATATCCAAAGTGTGCTAATTCTTACTCATTCTTTTACGTGTTTTTCATTTTTAATTTCTGTGAATATTTACTAGATGTGTATATTTTTGGGATACATGAGATGTTTGGGAACAAGCGTGCAATGTATGATAATCACATCATGGAGAATTGGGTATTCATCCCCTCAAGTGTTTGTTCTTTGTGTTAAAAACAATCCAATTATAGTCTTTATTTTTAAATGTACAATTAAATTATTATTGACTAAAGCCACCCTGTCATGCAATCAAATACTAGGTCTTATTTTTTTTTTTTTTTTTTTAACCCATTAGCCATCCTGCATCCTCTCAACCCCCGATACCCTTCCTGGCCTCTGGTAACCTCCTTCTACTCTCTATACCATGAATTTAATTGTTTTACGTTTTAGTTCTTTAGGTCTCAGCTAAGATAGCCTTTCTCCAGAAAGCCTCATCTGACTCTCAAAGACTGTGTTAAATATCCCTCTTTAATTTTACCGTAACACTGTTATTTCTTAAACACACTGCTTAATCCTATTATTTAATTATTTAATTATCTGTTGATTTATCCAGCTTTTTCACCAGATTGTAGGCTCCTGGAGAATAGTGCTCCTTTATTACCGGTGTTGAACAAATTAAAGATATCCTGTCGAGGCAGAGAATGATCTTGAAAAGATGTATAGAGGAAAGAAAACCACTTTATTATTGAATAAGCTGTAAACCAGACTGCAATATGCATCATAGGCAATCAGCTAGGAGACTACAAAGACAGAAAGAAATTCCGTCTTATATATCACCTACTGGCTACAATCTGTTACATATATGTTCTCAAAATTAGAGGTAACTTGTGTTTCCATAAAAGGACATTACAACACCATTTGTTATATATTCTTTTACAGTTTATCCCAAATTTACCTGGCAATTAAGGTAGCCATTTGTGTTAGCTAATTATGTTCATATGAAGGAATAATATAACTTGTATCACTAAGACAAACATTTGGTTACAACTCAGAGCAAGGCACTCCTATAGCATCAGGGGGATTGGGACACTATATTCCTTGATGTTTACCTTTCAAAGAGATGGCTTCCAGACCCTTAAGAAAATTCCTCAGTTGTGAAGCTGGAGAGAAGCTTCCCTAGACTTTAAATATATCTACAGATCCATCAAAGGGACAGAGGAAGGATCCACAAAGAATAAGTGTCTCACAGAAACGTGCTGAGAAAGGGAGGGAGAAAGACTACTTTTCTTTTTAGCAATGAGAAAAGATCCAATTTTAAAAATATATATTTACCCTTACACTAGACAGCTCAGATAGGTAGGGCTTTGTCCCTCCTTGATATGCAAGCCTCTCTAGTAGAACATAGTCTTTCACTCACAATCCATCTGCTCCTTAGCAAAGAGGTAGGATTATTTGCTCCTTACTCTCCATTAAAGAGTAAATGTATTGAGAAAGTTAGACCCATGACTTTGAAAACATATATATGTTGATGAAATGCTCAGATTATATAGTTGGCTGAGACCATTTCCTTGAACGCATATATAAGGCTCATATACAGATAATATATTAAAATATTTGAGGATCAGTTTTGCATGGACATTGGCCAATCAGAAGAGATACAGCCTATATCATACACAGGTATATTTCCACTGAATAACAGCCATCTTAAATGTAATGTGTCCAAAATATCTATCCTTAATCTACAATTATCATAGTCTTTTCCCTATCAGTAAAAGGCCACTCACTTCTTTTAGGTGCCTGGGCCAAAAAAGTGGGAGTCATCACAGACTCTCTTTTATGCTTCATATCGACTTTGTCAGGAAATCCTGTTGTCTCAAACTCAAAAATGCATTCTTAAATCCAAGCATTTCTTATTGCCTCCACTGTTAACATGTTAGTCCAAACTATAATAATTTTTGCCTGGATTATTGCAAAAGGAATAATCCTAAGTAGTCTCCCTGTTTCACACCTTGCATTTCTATATTCTCTTCTCTATACAAAATTCCGAATAATCCTTAAAAAAAAATTCCAGATTAGATCATGTTTTTCCGCTACTCAAATCTTCAATGAATTCCAATTTCACTAGAGTTTAAGTGAAAGTCTTTGCACTGGCTATTTCTTCTGCCTTGAACTCTCTTTCTTGAGCTATTTGTATGACTCTCTCCTTCACTTCGTTCACCATTTTTGGAAGTATTTTAAATATATATTTTATTGAGATAATTTACATACTATCATATTCACCAGTTTAAGGTATATAATTCAGAGGCTTTTAGTATATCTACAAAGTTCCACGGCCATCACCACTGTCTAATTCAAGAAACTTTTCATCACTTCATGAGTGTTAAAAACCTTAGACAAATTAAATTTAACAGAGTTTAACTGAAGAAAGATTTGCGTAACAGCCCCCAGAATCACAGAAGATTCACAGAGACTCCAGTGCAGCCACGTGGTAGAAAATTTATCAACAGAAAAAGGGAAGTGACATTCAGAAAACAGAAGAAGGTACAGAAACAACTGGATTGGTTACAGCGTGGCATTTGCCTTATTTGAACCAGGCTTAAACAGTTGACTGCCTATGAATGGCCAAAACTCAGTGATTTGCACAAGCCTAGGTTAGAGTCTGTTTGCACATTCAGTTAAATTGCAGTTCACTACGTATGGAGAAACCTTTAGGTCAAACATAAAATATGTAAGGAGGCAACTTTAGGCTAAACCTAATTTAACAAAAGGAAACCCCATATTTATTAAGCAGTTACTTCCCCATTCTTCCCTGTCCTCACACACTGGCCACCACTTATCTACTTTCTATCTCTATAAAGTTGCCTATTCTTGTCATTCATACAAATGGTACTATACAATATGTGGACTTTTGTGCCTGTCTTCTTTTACTTAAGCATAATATTTTCCAGGTTAATTCTTTTTGTAGCATATATCAATGCTTCATTTCTTTTTATCTATTAAACTATTCCATTGTATGGATATTTTACAATATTTTCATTCATCAGTTGATGGATAGAAACAGTAACTTTTAAATGTTAAAGAGTAAGTTTGATATTAGTGTATCCACAATTATAAAAGATAATGTCAATATTATACATAGTGTAAACAGGATGCTATGTAGAAGCGATATAAAATATTTGTCAGCAAGTATTTTTCAACAAGTTTCTTTCTGGGTTTTGTTGCATTAAAAAAATGAATATAGTATGTTCATCAAACTCTTACTTCTGAAAACTTGGTATATGGGGTGGAGTTAGCCAGATCTCTAGAGCAACAGTGGAGTTTTCAGTCCATGCTTGTAAGAGCAACACACTGTAGTTATGACTATGAATCTGAACATCAAGGCATTGCCAAAAAAAACACAGCCATCTGGGAATGGCTTTGCCACTGGGTTTTTTTTTTTTTTTTTTTTTTTGTAATCTATATAAAGCACTATTCAATGAGGTACTCAATGCTGTGACAGACTTGTGTACTGTGCCCAAAAATGGCTATACTGTTTGAGAGATCTTTGCGACACCATGACTCTCAGTGATCCACCTACCTGGCACTTACCACCACCATATTCAGGAGCTGTGGACTGTATTGTTGGAAAATAGGTCTCAGCTTGGAAAAAGCTCTAGGTTCCTACCACCTCCTCTTAACTTCCAGGGACAGCCTGCTTGCTTTTAGAGAAGAGAGACTTCACTCTGCCACACTTGCTCAGACCTTGTGCAAATCTGACTTTGTTTTGAGGGGCTTTTTCAGTTGATAAAATTCACTTACTGTAAAGTTCACCATTTAAAAGTGTATCATTTAATGTTTAGTATATTTACAAGGTTTTACAACCATCACCACTGTCTAAATTCAGAATACTTTCATCACCATCAAGAAAAAAACTCCATACACAATAACAGTCACTCTCTACTCCCCATCCTCAGAACTTGGTAGGCACTAATCTACTTTATGCTTCTACGATTTTGCTTATTCTGGATAATTCATACAAATAGAATTGTACGGCATGTGTCCTTTTGTATCTAGCTTCTTTAACTTAGAATATCTTTGAGGTTTATTCATGATGTGGCATATATCCAGCTTCATTCCTTTTTCTGGCTAATATCCAATTTTCCCATTTTATGGAGGTACCAATACTTTGTTTCTCCATTCATCAGGTGATAGAGATTTGGCTTGTTTCAACATCTTTAATATTCTAATATTGCTATGAACTTTCATGTACAAGTTTTTGTGTGAACGTGTCCTTAATCCTTTAAATTAAATATCCTCTTCTCAGTGAGCCCTGAACCTTATCTAAAATAATAGCATCTCTTTCCATTTCCTGATATTCTCTATTCCCATTTTGCTTATTGTTCATCTTTCTTCACTAGAATGCAAACTAAATGAGAACAAAGAATCTTATCTGTCTTGTTTAATGCTCTAGCCTCAGTGCTAGAAAAGGGCCTGATACAAAGCATATATACACTATGTGTTTGTTGACAGTTTCTATGTCTTTTTTCAGAACTATTACTGTCCCCACTGCCCCACATGCACCCATACCATGAAAGGCCAATCCCAGAGAGAAGATTTTGTTCATCCACTTTCTATACCAACGGAACTGAAAAAGATACACGTGTGGACATGCTCTAGATGCTCAATCTCCTAGACGCCACGATGCTCTCCTCAGCAGAATGGAGGAACTAGGAGTTACTCTGCAGGGGGTATGTGAGGAGGGCACATATTACTCACTTTGTGAAAGAATAGTGTGATAGAACTGTCCAAATTTCATGAAATGTGTACTGTGGAGGTTGCACACATGGGCTATGAAAGCAAAAGGCCTGGGTTTAAATCTCTACTTTGCAGCCGTATGACCTGGAGTAAGTTAATTTCTTTGCTTGAGTTTTCTGATGTGTAATACAGGGATAACAATTGTACCTATCTCACAGGGTTGTTGTGTGAATATATGTGTTAGGAAATGTAAACCATTTTTAACAGTACCTGGCACATAGTAATTATTATCATTATCACTGTCATCATCATCACCATCTTATAAAATGTTAAACAGCTCATAATATTCTCTATTTCATAGTAGCAGAGAAATTACAAAATTTCCATCAATGTAGAAAACTAAAATCACACTTTGATATCAACCGACAATGGCATTTCAAGTAAAGAATTTCAGATAATAAAGTAATTATATCAACAAAAATTTAATGAGATTCAGTGCAGCAGAGTAAGAACATAGTCTGTGGAGCCACACTGCCTGGGCTCAAATCCTCACTACACTGTTTGCTAGCTATGAGATCATGGACAAGTTATTTAACCACTTTTGGCCTCAGTTTCTATTAAATGAGGGTAATAAAAGTATCTAGTTTATTGGGTTGTTGTGAGAATTAAGAAAATTTGTACATGTGATGAGCTTAGTTCAGTATCTGGCACATAGTAAGCACTCAATACATTTCAGATGTTACCACTGGGTAGGATGTGCTATGCACTATGCATTAATACCTCCGTGACAACTACATCTAAGTAACCTAAATCACTCACAAACATTTTATCCATACTGTGCCTATAATAAAAAGCTTTAAGTCACAATGAATTTCTGTCTTTTTTACATAACTGCATCTCCTTAAGGGCCTATAACTCATTTATCTTTGTATCTCAATGTCTAAGAGATTACTTAGACTATAGAATGTGACAGTACCTAAAATCTGGTAATTGATAAATGCTTGAGAGTAGAAGGACAAAGGGACAAAAGCATATAGGCCCCAGTCAAGCTAACTGTTGCTACTGTTGCTACCCCTCTGCTTCCCATTTATTTTATACCCAAGCTTTCTGACTCGTGGTTTTCTATGTTCTGCTCTTTTGAGCTACTAGGCTAAAGGGCTAACATAGGTAGGAGAGAAATCTCAAAGCTTCCTACCTCAGCAGCCAATGAGCCATACATGTACCTAGAATAGTCAAGCCCCAATATGTAAGTTTCCAAGCAATAATTTGACACTTCTGACACTATTTTTATGAATGATCTAAATAGGTACACCTTGAGTTTTCAATAAACTCAAATAATTACACTGATTCTAATAAACTTCTTCACAAGAAAACAGGAAACTCTATGAAATTTTAAGACAGATTTTAATTAGCCAGGATAAGGCCTAGAAATAATGAAGTAAAACAGGTCATTTTATAGTAAGCTTGGTCAACATCTGTCAGAGTCATTTCAAAATAGCATGATAGAGCAGGTCTAATTTTTACATGATGAAATCAAAACTGACAGACAGTTGTATTTATGATTTTACATTTGAAATGGGCTGTCAGTATCAAATTGAGTAGTTGACAATCCCACAGCAAACTGAAAATCATAAGCCAAATACAATAATCATCTTTTGAAGTTTCTCAAATTTTATTTCGATTCTAATTAGCAAACATACCATCTAAGCTTTTAGTTAATACTAAAATAGATCACACAGAGAATTAAGTTACTCATTTCTCCTTTTAAAGAAATCGCTATGGCAAAATAGCAATGATCAGGAAAGTGTTTAAATCAAAGGCCTCCAAACAAAATTGTTTTATTTTGTGTAAAGGAAGCAAAAGAAAAATGATTCTTCTAGCTTTCTTCCCAGAAATGACAGCCTCTTCTCCCCAAGCAATGCCAGGGGAACTAAACTTTATGTAACAAAAACAAACAAAAAACACAAAGGGAAACATGTATTTTCCTGTGTTTATTTTCTGTTTCTTCGATTATCCCCCAAACTTCAATGGTGTATGAAGAATTATCTAGTAGTTCTAGGGTAACAAAGAGCAGAGCTTCTGATCTGGAAGTGACGAACTACAAATAGGATATGATGGATGTATAGTACTCACTGGACGCTCCTAGAAATGCTGAAGATTTACTCTTTTCAGGCTCTCTTGAACTTGGGAATTCAGCATTGTTACCTTTGATTTGGATATCCATCTACTATCCTCTTTGCCTGAATTTTTATTTTTAAAATATATTTTTATTGAAGTAAAATATAGATATATAACTTACTATCTTTATCATTTTTAAGTGTACAGTTGACTAGTAATAAGTGCATTTATACTTTTTTTTTCCCACCTTTCTCCCCCTCTATCCTCCCTTTCCTGGCCTCTGGTAACAACCAATCTACTCTTTATCTTCATGAGATCAATATTTTTAGCTCCCATATGAGTATTTTTCTGTGCTCATGTCATTTAATGTAACAAAATGACTTCCAGTTGTGATGAGTGTCACATCAGGGTCACCACCTGAGACGCTGAACACCACCTGCAGAGTTCTGTCCTGAAGACTCTGACTTCATGACCGGATGAATGAATGCACTCATACACACTAGAATATAGTGAATCTAAGTGGGCTAGGGATGGTCATTAGCTGCTTTCAGAGGGTGATTATAGCTAACCAACCACCATTCTGTGCTCCTCCTCACATTTATTACGTGGAGATTTAATAATAGAGGTTCTAAGTCAACATGCTTGTGGATAATTAAAATGGTTAAAAAGAGTGGTTTTATGAATGATAAAAGGACTTGGTTCCAGGGACCAAACTAACCACCATTAATGGGTAATTTCCCTTTGACCTCCTCCTGAGATCCAGCACAAAATTTACATGCGCAAACAAATTAGAGTAGGGACAAACGAATGTGGGGTAAAGAGACTTAACTGAGGAAGCTTTTATTATCCTAATCTTTTACCCTATGACTTAAAATTCTAATGAACTGGCTGCCTTCAACCCATTGCATTAAAACTTTTCAGGCTTCTAAAAGGTTGAGACTATAATCTTCTAACATTCCCTAATATTTCCCTAATATTTTGCCAGCCACTCCGAGTGAGTATCAATATCCAGTTTCATCCATGTTGCTGCAAATGACAGGATTTCATTATTTTTATGGCTGGATAACATTTCATTTTTTATGTATGTCCATTTTTATTATCCCTTATCTGTTGATGGGCACTTAAGTGTTGGTTCCATATTTTGGCTATTGTGAATAGTGCTGCAGTAAACATGGGAGGGCAGGGATCTCTTTGATATATTGATTTTCTTTCTTCTGGATATATACCCAGTTGTGGAATTGCTGGATCATATGGTTGTTCTATTTTTAGTTTTTTTGAGAAACTATACTATTTTCCATAGTGGCTGTACTCATTTACATTCCCACCAGCAAGTGTAACAAGAGTTCCCCTTTCTCCACATCCTTACCAGCATCTGTTATTGCCTGACTTTTTGATACAGGCCATTTTAACTGGGGTGAGATGACATCTCATTGTGGTTTTCACTTGCATTTCTCTGATGATCAATGATGTTGAACACCTTCTCATATACCTCTTTGCCATTTTATGCCTTCTTTGGAGAATGTTCAGATCTTTGCCCACTTTTAAATCAGATTATTTGTGGGGTTTTTTTGTTATTATTGACTTGTTTGTGCTCCTGATATATTCTAGTTATCAATCTCTTGTCAGATGGATAGGTTGCAATTTTTGTCACCCATTCTTTGGGTTGTCTCTTTGTTGATTATTTTCTTTGTTTTGCAGAAGCTTTTTAGCTTGATGTACTTCCAATTGTCTGTTTTTGCTTTGGTTTCCTGTGCTTTCAGGGTCTTACACCAAACAGTCTTTCCCCACAACAATGTCCAAGAGATTTTCCAAATGTTTTCTTCTAGCAGTTTGATAGTTTCACAACTTACATTCAAGTCTTTAACCCATTTTGTCTTGATTTTGTGTATGGTGAGAGATAGGGGTGTAGTTTCATCCTTCTGCATATGATATCCAGTTTTCCCAGCACAATTTATTGAAAACACTGTGTGCCCATTATATTCTCTTGGCAGCATTTTGTCTTGTTTTTTGTTTTGCAATTTTTTAAACTTTTAAGTTCAGGGATACATGTGTTGACTTGTTACACAGGTATACTTTTGTCATGGGGGTTTGTTGTACAGTTTATTTCATCACCCAGGTATTAAGCATAGTACCCATCAGTTACTTTTCATGATTTTCTCTCCCTCCTCCCAACTTCTACCCTTCAAAAGGCTGGAGTGCATGTAGTTCCCCTCTATGTGTCCATGTGTTCTCATCACTTAACTCCCACTTATAAGTGAGAACATATGGTTTTTGATTTTCTGTTCCTGTGATAGTTTGCTAAAGATAATAGCCTCCAGCTCCATCCATGTCCTTTGTTGAAGATGAGTTGGTTTTAAATGCATGGATTTATGGCTGGGTTCTTTGCTCTGTTACACTGGTCTATGTAAATCCTTTTTATTCTGTAAGGTCCCATTCAATTACCATTAATAAGGTAGAAAGTGGTACAGGCTGTGAAATGGGACAGTAAAAGTACTGTAGAATTCTAAATGTTAAAAAAAGACAATTAGGTTAAGACAGTGTCTGCCAGATCTCCCCACTAAAAGTTACTTGCCAAAGAGGCTTCTTTCACTTTTCTAGTCAAAGGAATATATCTTAATATCTTGATGTCTTAGAGTCCAGGGGTAGCCAGTGGCTGGAGGATAAAGAACAAAAATTGAACTTGGTATCTTAGCTAAAGTATTGTGCCTGCTCTATTGGAGGAAGGGGATTGGCTATTTTATGCACATCCAAGTAAATGGGGTTTCTTGATTTGAGTACAGCCATGGTTATTCAATTTAATTTCATTTCAACCCAATGACTATTAATCAAGCAGTTAGTAAGTGCTTAACTATGGCTTTGATGCTATTACAGGGAAAAGAAGTATCTATATTGTTCCTGCCCTTCTGGAATTCATAAACTCATTGGGTTAACAAGCATACAATATACTGAAGTTAAGTGATGATTAAGTGTCCAAGTGTGAGGTACAGATTATACATTCTGAAGTAGTTCATAAGATGTGAAGCCTGGTAAGTTAGACTAGTCAAGGAATACTTCTGAGAAGAGAGGGAATGTGAGGTGAGTCATTAAAATATAAAATAATTTAAATCATGCTCTGTTTGAAAATATATCTATTAATTGGAATAAGCAGAATGGTTAAAATACTTGTGAAAATATTTGTGATCTCAGTTTTTTTTTTTTCCAGAAACTCACAATAAAGATCTTAGACAAATTGCTCAGCCTCTTTGGACCTCAGATTTTTCATATTTAGAATGAGGTGGTTTGGCTGGATGATTTCTAAGAACCTTGAGAGTAAGATCACATTCAAGCTATGATTCAACAATTAGTTTCATGCTATGATAAATTACATACTTGAAGAGAAGCTACCTTTCTTTAAAAAGTATTGAAATTTTCATCTTTTACTAACTCAAACTTTGTTTTACCCAGATAACAAGGTTTTCAGCAGTGCCAAACACAGTTGCCTATAGGGGCGGGCCCATGGCACAAATGAAGTGACTGGCTCTTCAAAAATTGGGATTTGTGGAAGTTGTGGTAAGTTTTAGAGCTCCTGCCCTAGGTGCTTCTTAACTTTAGCTTACTATTGCTGGCATGAACATGAGACCAATGTGGCAAGATCTTCTATGTTCAAAGGAAATCATAAATTTAGGTTTTTAAGTAAAATATCTAGACTTTTTTTTCAGCCACGTGGAGGTCTACACACTCTTGCTATAGCAATATATGTATGTGCATGCCAAAATGAGCCCAATGATTGCCAGTTTGTAACCTGTCTTATACTAATACTCTCTATTATTCAAGATAAAATTCTTAGGTGTCATGACTGCTATAATGTTGTCATTTCACATAGTTCAAGATGAAAACTTTCTTTCACACATAGATGACATATCTGACTGAGCATCAGGGAGACAAGAAACTTGAGTCAGTCATTGGACAAGATTTATCCCATGTCACCATACCTTCTCATAATAATTATCCTGTGGCCAATATACTTGTAATATGGCCGTGTACTTGTAATATGGCTGGCTAAAGCCAATTTAGGAGATTTTATAAAGCTGTTTTGTCTTTGCATGGATAAGTTATTCTATACCATGAGGAAGAAATTAGCATATCACATGTCATTCTAAATTCCTGAACAGAAAAAATTTAGTGTTTGACCTATGTTCATTTTAGAGATCAAGCATAACTCTCTTGCTGTTCTTAGCAGCTGTTACTAACAGGCAATTAATAGGAAAGGATCTTACTGCCCAGGAAAATTTTTAGCTTATTCCTAGAGAGAGATTTATATCTGAGACCTGATCCAAGTATCACTTCAAAACAATTTGAGATGTTAACTACTCTTGTGTGTTAGAAACAGATACCATGGAAAAAATATACAGTTTTCTACAACATCAGTGAAATGTAGAGTATGAACATACTATCAAAAGTATTCCTAATCTTTGCAACACTCTTCTCCATGACAACCTTAGTATTTTAGACATGCCGTTCTCCCTGTGTGGATGCTTTCTTCCCTAATTTAACTAATATCATTGAGTATACATTCCGTACATAGCAATGTAATAGTCACTGAGAATTCTGTAATAAATAAGGCATGACCCTTCTGTAATGTAGTTTCCAATCTCATACTAAATATTCTATCTACTAAACCAAGTATGTAAATGAATTTAAGACTTGGCTTAAGACTCCTGTTACCCAATAAAAAACTTTTCACCACCAACCGCAATGACATTACCATTATGGTAACGGTGATAGCTATGAAGGTCATTAAGTTTCTTTTGTTTATTTGCTACTTTGCTCTCATATTGCCACAAATATGGATGGAGATCTAAGCAGCTGGATATTAAGTTCTTCAAAGTGGTTGACTAATCTTTAAAGCCTTTGTGTGTATACACACACACACACACACACACGCTTTAAATACTAGACTATATATATATATATATATATATGTATATATATATATATATATGTGTATATATATATATATGTATATATATATATATACACACACACACATACATATACATACACACATATATGTATATGTTTATATATGTGTGTGAGTGTGTATGCAGGGCTGGGTGTGCAGCATAAAGTGGTTAATTCCACAAATATTATAGAATTAATAAATCCCATGTCATTTGCTTTCTAAACTAAAAGGCAAGTCCTCATGTTGAGTAAAATGATAATTTATATCTACAGAATACATCTGGTTCAGAGAAAAGAGCATTACATATGATGAGGGAAGACAATATCAAGGGCTCTCTCTGATTTACTGTGTGACTTGTGGTAAATCACTTCCGATGCCTGAGCTCCAATTGCCATCTCTGTAAAATGGGATAGTGGCTTTTTCATCTTACTGGGAGTTGAGAGACTAAAATTACCAACCATGAAGTTTTTTCTAAATTGGTAATTATTTTTCATTAAATATTGCTGCTGCTTTTCTTTTAGTTTTGTTTAATTATTATACTTTAAGTTTTGGGGTATATGTGCAGAACGTGCAGGTTTGTTACATAGGTATACACATGCCATGGTGCTTCACTGCATCCATTACCACGTCATTTATATTAGGTATTTCTCCTAATGCTATCCCTCCCCCTACTCCCTCCACCCACTGCTGCTGCTTTTCAAAAATAATTGTTACATTTCATTAACACCCTTCCTTGTGGTTTCTCTTCTTTCTACCAAATAACCTCCATTCTTTAAATATTTCTGGCGACTGCTTTATACTCCATCCATATTACAAAACATTCCAAATAAATAAGGTGGTAAAATATGTCTATACATGTTTTTGTAGTTAATTCAGGATCTCCAAGATTTCTATTAGCCTTTAATAATAAATCTACTCTTTAACAAGAAAAATAATATATGAGGTACTCCATGAAATCACACTGTTTTAATCACTGTTAAGAAAGCTGCCATGTGTGACATACCTCAAGTTTAATTTTTTTTTTTTTTTTTGAGGCTAAGTCTCACTCTGTTACCCAGGCTGAAATTCAGTGGCATGAACCTGGCTCACTGTAAACTCTGCCTCCCAGGTTCAAGCAATTCTCCTGCCGTACCCTCCTGAGTAGCTGGGATTACAGGCACACGCCACCATGCCTGACTAATTCTGTATATTTAGTATAGACAGGGTTTCATCATGTTAGCCAGGTTGATCTCAAACTCTGGACCTCGGGTAATCTACTCGCCTCGGCCTCCCAAAGTGCTGGGATTACAGACATGAGCCACCATGCCCGGTCAAGTTTTATTTTTTTTAAAAAATAGACTATATTAAAGTATTCTGATAAAAATGATTTATAATTAAGAACTCAATTAGGAATTGACAAGCTGATCTTAAAATTTATATATAAATGCAAAGGATCCAAAATAGATAATCTTATAATAAAATTGGAGAACTCACACTTTCTGACTTCAAAAGATATTACACAGCTGCAGCAAGCACAACAGTGTAGTAACCGCATAAGGATTGACATATAAACCAATGGAATATAATTGAGAAACCATAAATAAATCTTTGTTGATTTTACCAAGGATGCCAAGACAATTCAATGAGGAAGAAATAGCCTCTTTGACAAACATATCTGGGACAACTGGATATCCACATGCTGAGGAGTTTGGCTGTAGGCCAGACTTTTATGTGATCTTTCAGGACAGAACATAAGCAATTACAAAGTCTTTGTCTGGCAAGCTTCACAGGGGAAAGTTGCCTTCCCCACACCAGACTTGATTCAAAGCCAATGCATTTCAAGCTCTGAAGGGAGTTGCAGTCCAGGACCCAGCCCCAACACCTACTCCTACCTCCACCCACCACCCTCACTGATCATGCTCTTACACATATCTTTATTTATGTCCCAGGTGTCTCAACACAGAGACTTCCTCATCAAGGACCTTGAAGGCAATTATCTCTAGTATGCAGTACTTTTTTTTTTCTTTAGTTGTTAAGTAAATTTATTTTTTATTTTATTTTATTTATTTTTTATATATAGTTTTTATTGCATTTTATGTTTGGGGGTACATGTGAAGAACATGCAAGATTGTTACATAGGTACACACATGGCAGTGTGATTTGCTGCCTTCCTCCCCATCACCCATATCTGTTATTTCTCCCCATGCTATCCCTCCCCAATTCCCCACCCCCTGCTGTCCCTCCCCTTTTTCCCCCCGACAGACCCCAGTGCGAGATGCTCCCCTCCCTGTGTCCATGTGTTCTCATTGTTCAACACCCGCCTACTTTTTGAGGACAAACCTTTGCCTCACATCCACAAAACAGCAGGATCCCTTTTTGGAGGGTGAATTCCTCAGTAAAGAAATGATTCCTCACCTGTGCTGATATACTTAATCTTCACCCTATGTCCTTCTCTGGGAAAAAATGAAATACTGAGGGATCTGTCACCTGCTTTCATGGTACTGTATGTTAGCAAGTAAAGTAAGACTTGATTGTTATTTTCAGTTTTGCTTTTTGTCCTAACTGATTGTCTTGATACCTAACAATTCATGATACATGCAACAGAATGAAGTTGGACCCCAACCCCATACCATGCACAAACATAATCTCAGCATGGATCATAAACCTAAATGTAAGAGCTAAAAATATAAAATTATTGAAACAAAACCATAGATATAAATCACGATGGTCTTGCCTTAGATAAAGGCTTCTTAGACACAAAGCACAAGCAACAAAATAAAAAAATAGATAAATTTGGCTTCATTAAAATTAAAAACTTGTTCCATTGGTCTATATCTCTGTTTTGGTACCAGTACCATGCTGTTTTGATTACTGTAGCTTTGTAGTATAGTTTGAAGTCCGGTAATGTAATGCCTCCAGCTTTGTTCTTTTTGCGTAGAATTGACTTGGCTATGCGGGCTCTCTTTTGGTTCCATATGAAGTTTAAGGTGGGTTTTTCCAGTTCTGTGAAGAAGGTCATTGGTAGCTTGATAGGGATAGCGTTGAATCTGTAAACTACTTTGGGCAGTATGGCCATTTTCACGATATTGATTCTTCCTAGCCATGAACATGGAATATTTCTGCATCTGTTTGTGTCCTCTCTTATTTCATTGAGCAGCGGTTTGTAGTTCTCCTTGAAGAGGTCCTTTATGTTCCTTGTTAGTTGTATTCCTAGGTATTTGATTCTCTTTGTAGCAATTGTGAATGGCAGTTGG